>JAKUCM010001635.1:0-107412 GCA_023374145.1 Lepidium sativum
CCTTCTTTAGTCCGGATTCACCAACTTTGTAGTTGACCCGTCATTGTTCATCTACAACAATCATGGAATGTTCTTGTACATGCTTAAACGACATCATCATCATCACTGGAAACAACAACACACATATAACCCGGTTTATCAACTCCCTCTCTCAACATTTTTCACTAAAACATTTAGGAGCATTATCTTATTTCTTAGGAATTGAAGTTGTTTGTACAAGTAAATGCATTCACTTAACACAACAATGGTATATTGCAGATCTACTACACAAAGTCAAGATGACGGATGAAAAACCAACACACTGACGTCACCGGAGTCCTCGCTCACATTATAATCAGGAACGCTTATTGATGATGCAATTGAATATCGTATAGTGGTTGCTAGTCTTCAATATCTCAATCTCACACGCCATGACATCTCATTTGCAATCAACAAACTATCCCAGTTTATGCATCGTCCAACCTCTGAACATTGGTCAGCGTCAAGTGCATTCTACGCTACAAAGCTAGAACACCGACACAAGACATCTATCTACAAGCCGACAACAGTCCAAACCTACATGATTTCACGAACGTGGACTAGGCTGGAAACAGAGATGATTACACCTCTACAAGCGCATATGTGATCTATCTTGGCGGCCACCCTGTCGCATGGTCTTCCAATAAGCAAACTAGAGTAGTAAGATCATCAGCCAAAGCGGAGTATCGTTCCCTAGCATCCACTGCATTAGAGCTTTGTTGGATCTCGTCTCTCCTTCGTGAGCTTGGCCTCAATGTCATGAAAATGTTGGTAATATATTGTGATAATTTGGGTGTCATATACTTAGCCGCTAATCTCGTATTTCATTCCAAAATGAAGCACTTGGCCCTTGATTATCATTTCGTCAGATAATTTGTGCAAAGCAACCAACTCCATGTCACACACGTACCACTGATGATCAACTTGCAGATTTACTAACCAAGCCACTCCCTCGACTGAAGTTTAACCATCTACTTGTCAAGATTGGTCTCACCTTCGGTTGTCGATCTTGAGGGGGTGTATTAGGAATGTATACATTCTAGAGTGGAGAGGCTCATCTCATATATACTAGAGAGGATATGTTCCAACTTCCAATGTGGGGTAATATTCCCTAATACGCCATCTCGAGATGATGGTTCTTTGGCCATTAATTTTGATATGTTCCCGGATGGATCGACAACATCAATTTTGGGCATTGATTGTCGATAACTAGACCAACTTTTGGTCGGATCGGCTTAGACAATGTGGATCGTAGGATCTAAAATTGTAAATCAATTGTATTATTAGAGTAGTAGATGTGAGATTATATACACCTATTATATGGGCTATACAAGGAAAGAGACGTTAGTAATAATTACAAACTGTACACTTTCCTAATATATGAGAGAACAAATTTGTAACCAAAGACAATACATGTATAGCTTCTCTGCGTGTGTTTATGTGGAAATACTACATGTATATATCTAATTTTCCATAATTCTATAGCTAAAGAAAATAAATATGTTGCTTATTTTGTTAATATGACAAGGAAAATAAGTTTATAGTCACTTACATTACATATTTATTAAGTCTGTAAGAGACTTATTAACTCTAACAAATACTTAGAAGTGCTATATTAGTTTATGTATTTAGATAGAGTTATAAAAATGTTAATGTTATTGAAATTTTATTGTTATTGAATCAAAATTTTCTCAAACTCTACTAAAGTATGATGTTATTAGTTTATATATTTGTAAAAGGTTTCTAAATTTTTAAAGTCTATAGTTATGAGATTCATAATCTTATAAAGTTTATACAAGTCTCGTGATATTCAAACTTTATGAAAGAATTTTACATCATCATTAAATTATAATAATCATACTACTGGTTTATCGATTATATATTTATTCAATTACAAAACACATTTTTAAGAGTATTGTATCTTGATGAAAAGTTCTCAAAGTAATTCATTACATTAACCACAACTATTGTCGTTATCCTCAATAATTATCTACCATAGCCATGATTTTCTTTTGTCTCCCTTTTTTTAATGATGATAATCACATGATTCTCATTTGCTTTGGTTGTCTATGTCAGCTTGGTGCAAACTTGCTCACGTCGTACCTCTCCAGTCTTATTTAAATTGGGTCTTTGAGGATTGTGCCAATTTAATATCTATTGATTACAAAATCATTAAGTATGTTATTCTTCCCGAAGAATTTTCATAACTTAACAACCCTCTTCCACTTTTGGGAGAGAATCATGTTACAACACCTTTAGGATTGAGAATGTTCTTAAAATTCAGAATTTCTTATTCCAAGAGTTTATTTGCGTGTTCGGCCACTTCTAAGGCAACATAACAAGGAATAATTTCAGATTTATGAAGATTTGAGACTGCATTTCCACTATTCATCCAAGAACTCCAAAATGTTAGAGATCCTTTCGCCTGGATGATTTTATGTTTATGCTTATTTTTAGATATTTGTATTGTGCTTCTTATGTTTGATCCATATAAAAGAAGTAAGTTTCTAATTCTATAACAGACATAAAAAGGTTTATTGGATGATTATTTTTAATGGATTCATAAATTGTTATAAAATTTGAAAATTCATGTAGAATCCTAGATTTTAATTCCATAGGGGATTTAAGAATCAAATAAACCAAATTTAAAATCATACCATGGATTTCAAAATCAAATCTAAATAATATATATAACATATCATGTAAGGTTACAATTTAGTTTCAAAGAAAGCCTTTTTGACTATAAACACGAAGCTATGAAAAAATGACCATGTAAATTATAATTTATGCACAATAGAATCCAAAAAAGCTACAAAACATATAATGTATTCATAAGCACATAAATAGACGTATGTGGATATGACACGATCGTTCTATTTGTAACTCGTGGCAAGAAGTGAAGGCTAATGTATCAAATATCAAGAATTCACATGTCCCATCAACCCGTTTAGCTAAGTTCTGATTCTATTACTAATGTTGAAAAGTCTAGTGATTGGGAAACAGATTAATGGTTGCTCAAATTGAGATCAAATTTTAAACTGAACCATATGTGTTACGGTCATGGACTAGTGTATCATGATTGATTGAAGTTTGGTCTTGGTCTTGGTTTCTCATCGACAATTCTAAAAAAATCCATGAGCTATATATATCTTATGTTATAAGTGGAATTTTCTTTTGTGTTTTAGTGAGTTTCCTATTCTTTATTTATCTCATGTAGTGTTTTTATTTTTCAAATCTAACTAAAATACCAAGGTTTGAATAAGAATTTCAAACCTTTGTATTTTAAATGAAATACAATAAATCCATTGAAATCCATATCCAAATCCATAACTTTGAATAAGTGGTGATTTCAATTAGTATTTTAAATGATATAATCAATTACACATAATTTTGAATAAAGATTTTTAAATTAATGATTGAATCATAATTTGAACAAAATTTTTAAAATTAATGTTTGACACATAGGTTTATAAATATTTAAAAAATCTATTAAAATCTACCCTCTAATAAATTTTCCCAGATAAGTTAACCATGATACATTCGGTAACTAACCAAATCAAATTAAACATAAGTTACATATAAACTGGTAGATTTACATAGAGCAAACCGGGTCAAAACTGAATTTAGTCAACCCAAGAATATACATAACCAAAACCTACACAAATCGTAAATGATTTTAGTTATGATCCGCTACATCTATCAAAACCGAATTGACTTTCCACCGGTCCAAAAACCAAAAGCCCAAAACGTATACACCAAAATATTTTTCAGAAAGCGCTTAATTTTTTTTATCTGTAATGCAAGTAATATATATAATATATATAATATATATGTAAACGTTTTGATATCCATTTCAGTTAGATAGAATGAAAAATTTCACATATCATTACATTACAAACAATACTCGTAACTATAGATGTAAGCGGATACACGAAATAATTACGAGTATTTATAATTATACTTTTACATGAAATAAAATCATTGCAAATAACACCCGTAATTATTCAAATTTTTATATTTTTAATTTAATGGTTCAATAACAAAATTTAAATTTAAAAATAAAAGAAGTCGTGCATTAACTGATTCTAAATGAAGAAAATTTGTCAAGAAAAGGTGGTTCAGTGGATAATCATTTTACAAATACTCAAGACAATAGAGATCAAACTTCATACATGCACTAGTATGAGCGGAATTTAAAAGCCAGTAAACTAATTGACCAAAAAAAAATGCAAAAAAGTTTAACCAAACATTAAAACAAAATGTAAATAGAAAGGAAACTAAAATACGAAAAATATTTTAGCTTTCAATCTTTGAGCGCCAAAGCAAAATTTTCTCTGGAAAGAGAAGATCAATTAAGAATTTTTAAATCGTAATAAAATGTTTTAATTTTTTTTTGTTAAAAAAATACTGTTTTAGTATTAAACCCACACGAAAAAAATAAAAACAAAATCGATTAATTGATTTTTTCCATATTCTCAGCGTAAGAATCGATCCTAAAGAAAATTTCTGCAAGGTCTCTCTTTCTCCACATCTCTATTCCACGACTGATTTCCCGATTCAGTCTCCTTTTTTCGGTTTTGTTTTCGATTTAGTTTGTCCTGGATCCAACTTTGGTTAAGTTTTGTGAAGAAGAAATATTTTTTCTAGGGTTTCTGGAGATTCGACGAAAACTCTGGCGGGTTTTTGGGTCAAGTAAATGGTGGATCAGCCTATCGTCCGCTCCACTTCATTAGGTTTTCTACGAGAATATACTTCTAATCAAGGATTTTGTTCGATTCTTCTCTGTTTCGATAGTGTTACAGTTCTGCGACAATTACCACGTGTTACGGAAAAGAAATGCTGAGCGTGATCCGAGTGCATCTACCTTCTGAAATTCCCATTGTGGGCTGTGAATTGACGCCTTACGTACTTGTTCGCCGCCCGGATAAGTCCGCTGCTACTGACGATGTGCCGGAATCGGCTCCTCTCGAAGGCTACTTTTTGAGATACAGATGGTAAAATTTACTTGATTTTGGAGTTTTCTCTGCGTGGCTTTTGGTGCTTATTCTGATTTGGATCTTTTTGTGGATTGGGGTGTAATCAAAGTTTTGAAATATAGATATTCTAATGTAGGTTGTTAAAAGTTTTGATCTTTTTCTTGAAGACTGTCTAAAGAAGGGATTTTTTAAGTTTTGATTTCGTTGTAGATTCATTCTTTAGATTTATATTTTGTAGGTATCGTGTACAAAGCGATAAGAAAGTAACGATTTGCAGTGTGCATCCAACGGAACAAGCCACTTTGCAATGTGTATTTTGTTCAAAGCGTAGATCTCTTATTGCAAAAAGTTATCACTGTACACCGAAATGCTTTACAGATGCATGGCAGCATCACAGGACTTTGCACGAGCGAGCAGCTGCAGAAAACGGAAACGAGGAAGATGAGTTGGCCCGGTATAACAGCGCAGGTTCTGGGGCCCTTTCAGGAAGCTTATCTGGGTCTATGTCAAATCTTAGTCTTTCTAGTAATGGTCCAGCGCCGTTTTATCCTTCTACTATTACTCAGAAAAATGGAGGAGAGACTCTAATTGAGGTTGGGGGTTGCAAAACGTACACTCCAACAGCTGATGATATTGGCCACGTTTTAAAGTTCGAGTGTGTTGTGGCTAATGCAGAGACTAAACAGTTTGGGGGACACCCTAGTACCATTTTGACTTCACGGGTTATTCCTGCTCCTTCTCCAAGTCCCCGCAGGCTAATCCCTGTTAATGGAGCCGATGTGATGGGACACGTAGATCAAGATGGTCGGTTTCAGTCTGCAGGATCATTTACTGTTCTCTCATATAACATTTTGTCTGATACTTCCGCAAGTAGCGACCTATACAGTTACTGTCCTCCTTGGGCTCTTTCTTGGCCATACCGTAGACAGAATTTGTTAAGGGAGATTGTTGGGTATCGAGCTGACGTTGTTTGCGTACAAGAAGTATGTTGTTTGTATGTTGCTAAAGATTTATGCATTTTGAATCTAAAAGTTTACTTCTAACGTGTTTTTTATTTCCATTATCTGGCAGGTACAAAGTGATCATTTCTATGAAATTTTTGCTCCTGAATTGGATAAGCATGGGTATCAAGCTCTATACAAGAGAAAGACTAATGAGGTTGGGCCCTTTCTTCCACGTCCTTTAGTGATTTGTTTCCGCAAAATCTCTGTAACCATAACCTCCTTGTTGCTAGGTTCTCAGCGGAAGTACAAGTGTCATTGATGGCTGCGCAACATTTTTCCGCCGGGATAGATTTTCTCATGTCAAGAAATATGATGTTTGTATCAGTTTTATATTCTAACTTGCTAAATTTACTAAGATCTCCATACTAATCCATGGACTGTTAATATCAGGTTGAATTTAATAAGGCTGCTCAGTCTTTGACTGAGGCTCTAATCCCTCCAGCACAGAAGAGACATGCTTTACAGCGACTGGTTAAGGTATTTTTGACATATTATATATACATTATTTTTGGCGACAGTGGAGTACAGTAGTTATTGTTTAGTTAGCTGATCCCAATGATTGTTGTTTCGTAGGATAACATTGCATTGATAGTTGTTCTTGAAGCAAAGTTTGGTAATCAACCTGCTGATCCTTCTGGGAAGCGCCAGCTTATTTGTGTGGTAGAGTTTTTTTTTTCTTTTTCCGACTTAATAGTTTGTTGAGAAGACTGTTCTCATTAGAGCAGTTATTTCCTGTTCTCTCTCTGTGCGAAGTAGGCTAATTTTCTTATTTTGTTGTTGTAACTTGTTGGAGTTTAGGCAAACACGCATGTAAATGTTCAACAAGAACTGAAGGATGTAAAGCTCTGGCAGGTTTGTGTATCTCTAGATCCAAATTCAGTCAAAATTTCATTGAACTCAAATGAACTGGTATTCACCTCAATTTTTGTTTTATTATTATGAGTTTAGGTTCATACCTTACTAAAGGGGCTGGAGAAAATAGCTGCTAGCGCAGATATTCCTATGCTTGTGTGTGGAGACTTCAATACGCTTCCCGGAAGGTTTGTTGATTCACTCATTCTTGTGATATGATGTCAAATGTAGAATTCTCTTATGATAAGTTGTGGAAGAAAGCTAAAGCTTCACTTTTGGATTTTTTATAACAGTGCTCCTCATTCACTTCTTGTAATGGGAAAGATAGATCCATTACACCCAGACCTTATGGTTGATCCCCTTAATATTTTGCGTCCTCATTCCAAATTGACTCATCAATTGCCTCTGGTAACATCTCTTTTCTTGGATTAAGCAAACCTATGCCCCTTTTCTGCCTCTGTTCTGGATCTTTGGTTAATAAAATTTGTTTCAGGTGAGTGCGTACTCGTCGTTTGTGCGAATGGGAATGGGTCTTGGATTGGAACAGCACAGAAGGAGAATGGATCCTAATACAAACGAACCTTTGTTTACCAATTGTACAAGGGACTTCATTGGCACTCATGACTACATATTCTACACAGGTTTCACCATTTTTAACTCCACATAGTCCATTTTTTCCAACTATATGGGAAATAACAAGTTAACTTATCAGAAAGTTTTAATATATTTTGGTTTCAGCGGATACGTTAATGGTGGAATCTCTATTGGAATTACTGGATGAAGATGGATTAAGAAAGGACACAGCTCTTCCTTCCCCAGAATGGTCCTCTAATCACATAGCACTCTTAGCTGAATTTCGGTGCATGCCTAGGACCAGACGCTAACTTCCTTCACCACGTTCCACCATTTGCTTACAGATAGGTTTTTTTTCTTTTGGTTTCAGTTTTCTTTGTTTTCTTCTTCTTATGACAAACTGTTTAGACAAAACCTCTACAAAATCTGCAGTAGAGATGACTCAAAAGTCAAAAGTGGTTCTGAGTAAGGGAAATCACATTTTGAAGTTGGTCATTCTTTATAATGACCTCTGTGGCTTTGTCTAACCTTTTTCTACTTCTCATTTTGATCTTCAATTTAGTAAAAACCCTTTGTTCCTTTTTTTTGTTCTTCCATTATAATAAAAGTACGAGTTTAGATCATTTTAATCCATGCTTTACATACTTTTGAGGAGACTCGTATAAAATAGTAGTCGACTAAGATTTTTTTTTTTTAACAATGAACAAGAGAAGATTTGTGTCTACATAAACCATTTAAAGAGCACACATACACATCGGCTGGTGCTCTCTATTGATGCTCTCTAATGATCAACAATAGAGATAAGTAAGAACATAAATCAATTGTTGAAGAAATGGAAGTTAAAGTTTAGTCCCAAGCACTAGCCACTCCAGGGCCATACCCTTGGCTAGGAACAGTCCCATATCCTCCACCATAGTAAGCACCACCGCCTCTACCATATGGTGCATAACCACCACCAGGAACAGTTACATAACCACCACCAGGAACGGTTCCATAAGCACCACCAGGAACAGTTCCATAAGCACCACCAGGAACGGTTCCATACCCACTAGGCATTGCTCCATAGCCACCACCAGGAACGTCTCCATAGCCTCCACCACCAGGAACGTCTCCATAGCCTCCACCACCACGGCTAAAAGATTCTCTCCTGAAGTCACGGCCACCGAACCGCCCACCAGACCGCCGGTTCTTACCACCTCCAAATGAAGCACGAGATGCATATCGAGTCAGCCAGTCAGGGACCTCCTGGTTTGCTTCTTGCATCAGTTCAGCAAGTGGCTTGGCCATTGACGTGTTGTTGTCATTGAAGAAAGCAGTTGCTAGTCCGGAGTTGCCTGCACGTCCTGTTCGTCCGATACGGTGGACATAGTCATCAATGTCGTTTGGAAGATCAAAGTTCACAACATGAGCCACGTGTGGAATGTCAAGACCTCTTGCTGCCACATCGGTTGCGACCAAGATAGGTGTCCGTCCAGTCTTGAATGATCTGAGTGCCACTTCTCTTTCCTTGTATGCATTAGAACACAATACTATTTAGAGTTGGTTGCACTGAACTACATACTCTACAATATCCTCTTATCAATAACTTACAAACCTGTTGTGACCTATCACCGTGAATGGTAGTTGCTGGGAATCCATTGAGGCACAACCAATGCTCCAAAGAGTCGGCTCCTTTCTTTGTCTCCACAAAAACTAGAGTCAATGCTTGCTGTCGAACAAAATTAACAGGAACGTCAAGGTGTTGTTTAACCAGAATGCATCACATAGAAGTAGAACAAAGAGCCAATGAAACAAAATCGTGAGTCCAGAAGGATCACTAGTATTGAGTATGTTCACTTATAATTAAGAAACCAATCATATTGGCTTGCTTTACCTTTCCTTGGTTACCATTCTCCCTCTGGGCATGAAGAAGGTCCATCAGATGGCTTCTTTTGTCAGAATCATGGACAAACTCTACTCTTTGGACAATTAAATCAGTACTTGAACCCACTCTTCCAACAGCCAGAAATATGTAATTTGAAAGAAAATCAGATGCAAGTCTCTGCACACAAAAAGAAATGTAAGAATTGAGTGCATTGTAATGGAAAAAGAATAACTTACCACACAGTATGTATTTCTATATTTTGGTTTTTCAGAGCCGAGCTTTGGAAGTCTACACTAAAACAATAAACATTCTAGTGAACCTACTAATTACAAAAGGATAACAATATTTTCTACCGACCATCATTATCATTTCTCAGACCTACCAAATCTCGCTCATTTCTACAGTTACAGGTAACACTGCAGTAGCAGGAGTCACGGAATACAGGAAGCAGCTTAGTTCTCTCTTCCTCACAATTTGATCAAATTTCATTGAGATTCATCTCTACCTTGATATTTCACATCACTAGCATAAGAACCGCTATCTCCTTCATTCAAATATCAAATCATTTTCACAAGTTAAGAATAACTGCTCAGTCAAATTTGTCAAAGTTATTAAGAGAAAAGCTATTCTCACAACAAGTGATGGAGGCCCAAAAAGACTCTTATAAAGGGGCGTCAGAGCAATAACAATAACAAGCCAAAAGAGACTGATACAAGAGCTAGGTGAATCTCTTCTCCAGTAAGGAGAAAACATAGAATATAGTATGTGACAGAGTTCAACAAACCTGTATCTCCCTAGGAAATGTAGCACTGAACAACATTGTCTGCCGGACACCAGGGGGAGGCATGTCCATCTGCTGAACGATCTTCCGAATTTGTGGTTCAAAACCCATGTCCAGCATTCTGTCTGCCTCATCAAGTGCTAAGAATTTTACATTCTGTAATGAGACTCTACCTCTCTCAAGCAAATCATTTAATCTCCCAGGAGTTGCAACAAGAATATGAACTCCTCTTTCAAGCTCCCTAATCTATAAGACAGCAAAAAAGAAAAGATCAGATAGAGCACTAGACTTACTATCATGAAAGGTAGCTGATGCCTGCAGCTTTTCATTTGAAGGATGCAATAGTTAATTATTGTAAACCCAAATATACAGGATTTTTGGTATATTACAGAGCAAAGAATAGCCACACCATGCCATCAACCAAACAAAGAGCTAAAGCAACTGTCAAAACAAAATTTAACGAGGTGCACAGGAAAAATGTAGTGTAATTTTTCAGACTGAAATGCACAAAACGTCTCTTTCTCTCTTACACACACAGTTTACAGGACATGGAAAATGAAGCAGTAATCAAACAGTAACAGAAACCTGTTGGTTGACTGGTGTTCCTCCATAAGCAACTACAACTTTCACTCCCGTTTGGTAGGAGAATTTTCTGGCTTCATCATGTATCTGCCGAAAAATCAAACAGACATATTTTCAGGAAATTTCCTTATGATCTACAAATGTATCTGAACTATTATATCACTGATTCAGACCTGGCATGCCAACTCCCTTGTTGGTGAGAGAATGACAGCAAGAGGATAGACTCCCCGAACTCCACGTGGTCTCTCTACATGCTGCTCCTTCATAATCCCGCTAATAATTGGAAAACAAAAAGCAGCCGTCTTCCCTGACCCTGTCTGAGCACAAGCCATCAAATCCCTCCCAGCAGCCAATATTGGAATTGCATTACGCTGCACAGGGGTTGGCTTCACATATTTGCACCTCTGGATATTTAGATTAAGAGCTTCTCCGAGGTCTATCTCTGCAAATGTATTAACAGGGGGAGGCACATTATCCCCACTTGTCTCGATGGGAATATCTTCGTAGGCCTCAAAGTTAATCACTGTATTTTCCTGCTCTTGAACACCAGAGTCTGCATTTCCATCATTACCAAATGGGTTGGTTTCAGTATCCCTACGGTCCCATCCTCCACTCCTGGTATTCCACCCGCCACCACCACCTTCTCTAACACCATAGCCTGAGCCTCGACCACCATAACCACTATGTCCACCACCATATCCCCCACGATCATTTCCAGATGAAGGAGCAGCAAACTCCGAAGACGGAGTATGACTCCTAAGATGCGGAGGAACATAGTTGGTTCGTGACGGACGAGAGTTTCCGTAACCCCAACCAGAAGGTGCCCTCTCCGATTCAGAAACATAAGCCCATGAATTTGAACTCATAATTGCAAATTACAACCTCAAGAAAAAGAACTGATTTTTGGCTTTAACAGAAGAATAAACGATCCTCCAACTATTTGGTCTTCGAATTTGAGTAGATCAAAGCCCTGAAGATCGTAATACATTTCAGTTAATACAAGTATGTTTTCCAGAAATAAGTTGCAGCTATGCATGTAAGAAACAAGGGTTTGCGTAAAGAAAATCGATAATACTGAAAATGAAAAAATGCAGATCAATTTGAGAGAACTATGTCTAGAAAAGTCTTAGAAAACCTCAGCTAATCGAATAAGAATAATTATCTAACAATACGAGGTCATAACAAACGAAATCACGATGAACTAACACAAAGCTGAGAACAATCATTTCCTTAAACTAACAGATGCACATATCATTAAACCCTAGAAGCAAAAAAAAATCGAACAGGTCATCGCTGCAGAGAGGAAAACGACACCATGCACAGAGAGATCAAGCCATACCTTAAGAAACTCGAACAGAAATAAAATCTAGATCAAAGATCAATGGTTCGGAAAAGCTTAAGAACATAAACCCTAATTTTTCCTAATTCTCGCGATCGCAGACGAAGCAAATGAAACAAGGTTTCTGGGAAATGAGCAAGAAGAGAAAGATGAAGAGATATTTGTATTCGGTTTCGATGAACTTTATTAATTTCCAAGCTTTCTCCATTTTTTTAATCAGATTGTTTGGCGTTTATTTGATAACGAACAGCGTGCCGGATTAGCTATAACGAAACGGACCGTGTGTCGGCCGATTATTATCTTAGCGCGTGATAAAGACGAAGACCAATATTGGATAAAGACGGAAATTTATTATGGTCTACAAGTAGTTTACTTTCAAATTTAGTAAAATTATTGCCAGCACACAATATTACCACCTTATTTTTTTATAACAAATTTCATTAATCCTAAAACCAATTTCAAATTGCAAATAAGTTATACTATAATATAAACACTTTGATAGATGTTTTTTTTACAAACATTATATATATATATAGTTTTCTTCGGATCTTAAAATATTGAAATATATTGTATGTGAATGATGTGTAATGATATTGATAGACATTTTACATGGTTACAACTTGCATGATAAGATATAACTTGCATAATAATATATTGTAGTAAACTTAATTTTTCAGAATAGAATAATTATTAAATAAAATTTTCTGAATTATATAATTTAATATTATTAAGATACAATAATTTATTAATTAAATAAATTTTCAATATATTATAAATATTTATATATAAGAAAATAATAATTTAATATACATATATATAATACTTGAAAAGATGGCAAATGACATCTACCTTAATGACATGTGGTAAGTTCACTTGAGACAGCGAATTTACATAACCCAAGATCGAGTTTTTATGACTACATTATGTAAAAATTTAATTATTGGACAAACCAGTTGTGGCTCAATATAATATGTCGTTGACAAAAAAAATATTTGAAAAGATTTTTCTAAATATTATAAGAAAATTATATTGTATATTTGCTAAATATTATAAAAATAGTTAAAATAATTATTAATTGGATGTATATTAATTATATGTTAAAGATTGTTTGAATTCGTATGTGCAGTTACTTATATTTAGGGAAACGTAAATTACTTAACTTTTAAAATAATTATCAAATAATTTTAGAAATAAGTAAACATTATTTTATCTTATTTTTTTATTGTCTAGGCAAAATAGCAACAAAAACTTAATCTTTTTGTTTGATAAAGTTTTTTTTCAAAAAGTTTAGATAAAAAAAATAGTTGCAGACTTTAAAAACGTCATGTTGATTAGCAGAATTTTGGAATAGTTACGTTACATTACGTGATTATGCAATTGCCAATCAAAGTCATTATATACAACTAAGGGTGGACATTTTAACTAAACCGAACTAGTCTGAATCGAACCAACCAAATCTAAACCAACCTAAACCAAACTAGAGTGTGCATACAAACCATTTGCTTATAATTTTTGTCAACCTGAATGGTTTGGGTTAGTTCGATTTGAAACTGAACCAAACCGATAAACAAATATATTTATTAATAATATTATATAATATATATTATAATATTAGTACCTCATCATATTTATGTTAAAATGTTTTAATTTTTAAATTTTGTTAAGCCATTGGAATTTTTTAGTACATAAAAAATATTAAAATTTAGTTAAATTAACTTAAACTGTTGTTCATTTTAATTTTTTTATCATTCATTTTTATATATTTTACAACTTTATAATTTTTATTTTTTATATAATATTAATTTCAAATAATCGATTAGTGTTGATATAACAATTAATTTTTATCAAAAAATTATTTATACGTTTATTTAACCAAATTAAAACTAAACTAAAATAAACTCAAACCAACTGATTTAAACCAAATATAAATCAATCTGAAATAAAACTAAACCATAATAATTTTGGTTAGATTTATTTAGAATTTTGATGTAACTAAAATAATTAAACTGAACTGAAACTAAACCATACCCAAAACTAAACCGTCCATCCTCCATACAACTCCAAATACGACAAATAATAGTTATTTCTTATAATTTGGTCAAAACCGGAATTCTCATTATATTACTCATTTTATTTGGTGTTACGAAAACTTATTACAGATATAATATTCATACACCAAAGCTTAATTAATAATAAGTTGATATGTTTCTCTCTCTACATGCGAAAAAAGTGCGAAGCAACGTAATTTGTGGTTCCTTTTCAACAGTCCACTACTTGTTTGACGGTTGCTTTTGTCGTCACTCATCAGAGGTTAGTCGAGTGGTGCTTGGGTGGATAACGAATCGTGTCTTCCTATTTAATCACTGTGTTAATTTATTTGTTTCCTACTTTGCAAATCGACTTCTCTCTCGCTATCTAGCAATGGCGAATAACATTCAGAGACAAATCCAAGACATCTCGTTTGGAATTAACGAAGATGCAGTTCGATTTGAAGAAGATTACTGTGATGAAGTTGCAACGGAAACACAACATTGTCTGATTGTAGCACTAGTTAACCCACACAAACAAAATCTAAGGGCAATGCTGGGGACTTTGCCACAGCTCTGGAATGTCGAAGGTGTTCTGGTCGAATCCAGGAGAACCGCAAATTATCATTCATCTTCCAAACCGGCGAGGGTATGAACTCTGTCATGCGCAGGGGACCGTGGTCATTCAATGACTCGATGTGTTTGATGGTCCAGTCCACACCGGAAGATGAAGCAGATGATCACCTATGGGTGCCTTTCTGGGTGTAGGTGCGAGGAATTCCTTTGTATCTCTTGACTCTTCGTATGGTGACTGGGATTGGTCTATTACAGAACTTAAAGAGGAGGATAAGCCTTACCTAAGATCTTCCTTACAAAGACCGAAAGTAGGGAGATTGATAGTGCTAGAAGGTGAATCACGGAGGGAGAAGAATTACCTTAGATCACCAAGAATCAATGGCGGTTGAGGATGAAGATGATGACAGACAAGAGAGAAAGATATGTTTCTGAAAAATATAATTATGAGAATGAACGTGATCGTTCACTCCTTTTGTTCATACATTAGGCGTGATGGCAATTAAACCGACATAACTAAGTTGTTAAAACATAAACCGACAATGGTATTAAACCAAAAATTGAAAACAAAATGAAGAGGTAGGTGACACAAAGACGTAAACACTCTCTCTGCATCAATACTCACCATTTGAGAAATTCCTTGTCCTCAAGGATCGAATTGAGGGAATTTGGCCGTGAAATCCTGTTAAAATTCCCATGTCGCCTTATCAAGTGGCAAACAATTCCATTTAACTAATATCTTTGTAGTTGCAGTGTTCTTTCGCTTCACCACTTTCTTATTAAAGATTGACTTTGGTTCCTTGGAAGATCCTACATCCGCCCAATATTGAGGAATGGTGGGTGTTGAGCCATCAACCTGAGGGCACAACTTCAGTTGACTGACGTGAAACACATTGTGAATGGCAGTTGTAGCGGGGAGGTCAAGCTTGTAAGCGACGGAACCTACACGGTCTTTTACACGGAAGGGACCGTAGAATTTGGGAGACAACTTGTGAGGCAGACGAGTGCCTTTGAGAGAATGATGGCGATATGGTTGTAGTTTGAGGTACACGTAATCCCCGATGTTGAACTCCCGAAAGGAACGCTTCTTGTCAGCACATTGTTTCATGCGATTTTGACCTCTACTCAAATGGAACTTCAACATTTTAATGATGGCTTCTCGATCGACTAAGCTGCGATCCACAATAGCAGAGGAACTTTCCCCAGGAAGATACAGCAAGTGTGTCGGAGGTATCTGGCCATAGACAACTTCAAAAGTAGTAGTCTTGGTTGCAGAATGATATGTCGTGTTGTACCACCACTCCGATAAAGGTAGCCATTTATTCCAAGTGTGAGGAGCATCCACTGTCATACACCTAAATAGGTTTCGAGGGTTCGATTAGTTACCTCGGTCTGGCCGTGGAATGTTTTAGCTCTGCCACATGAACCTGACATAACTCTTTCCACACCTCACTTAAAAACATTGGATCTCGATCACTAACAATTTCCTTTAGAAGCCCGTGTAGATGGACGATGTTATCCATATACAATTGAGCCACATCCATGGTTGTGTATGGATGTGATAATGGCAAGAAGTGTGCATACTTACTAAGCCGATCAATGACCACAAGGGTACAATGTTTACCCGACGAAGGAGAGTTTACTCAACTTTGTGATTATCCATCTCCCATAGAAGTTTGAGAGAGTCGTAAAACCCATCGTGAGCTTGAGATAGAGCCATCTACAACATGTGTGACCTGGAGACCCTAGATAATGCATCAGCTGCGTAGTTTTCTTTGCCTTGAAGATATTGTATCTCGTATTTGTACTCCATTAATTTGGACAACCAGAGGTGTCGAAAAGGCGTTGATACCTTCTGTTCTGTAAGGAACTGTCAGCTGCATTGGTCCACCTTAATAAGAAACGGGTTGTGTGTTAAATATGTTCCCCATGTTTGCACCGCATGCACCACTGCAAGCATCTCTTTTTCATAAACCGATAACCCTTGGTGTCTCGAACCTAAAGCACGACTGATGAAAAAAATCAGATGATTTTCTTGCATTAGTACGGCTCATATGCCATGATTGGACAGTTTCACGATGAATTGTTTAGAAAAGTCGGGTAATGCAAGTACCGGTGATGACGTAAGAGCATATTTGAGTGATGTAATGGCCTCAACAGCTTCCGAGTTCCAAGGAAATCCATTTCTTTAGCAGCGTGGATAAAAGCTTGGCTATAACGTTGTAGCCCTTGATAAAGCGCCTGTTGTAGTTGGCTAAGCCAAGAAAACTACGCAGTTGCTTCTGCGATGTGGGAGTCGGCCATTGCTTAACTGCATGTATCTTACTAGGGTCGGTACTTACCCCTTCAGCTGAGATGAAGTGAACCAAATATTTCACTCTTAAATCTCCAAAGGTGCATTTGGATGGCATAAGATATGGTTGCTGTTATCGCAGAATAGCAAAGACGTCTGCGAGGTGTTGTAGGTGACTCGCCCAAGTCACACTGTACACCAAAATATCGTCGAAGAAAACAAAGACGTACTTGCAGCTTACAGACTAAAAAACATGATTCATGAGGCTCTGGAATGTACATGGTGTGTTTGTCAGGCCGAATGGCATGACAAGGTATTCGAAATGGCTCGCATGTCTCTTGAAAGCCGTTTTGTATATATCCGCCGGGTCCATTCTCAACTGATGAAAACCAAAACGTAAATCCAGCTTGGAAAAGAATTTGGCTCCTCCTAATTCGTCCAACAAATCCTCAAGTAGGGGAATGGGATACTTGTCTTTAATTGTTTGCTTATTGAGACCCTTGTAATCAGTGCATAAGCGCCAAGAACAATCACTTTCTTAACTAAGACGATAGGAGAGGAATATGGGCTGGAGCTGTGTTGAATGATTCCCTATTGCAACATATCCTTTATCATCAGATCAATGACGTCTTTCTGCAATGTGGAATAGCGATATGGTCTAAAATTCACCGGATTAAAACCTAAAGCATTGGGAATTTTGTGGTTGAACCCTTCACGAAATGGTGGAAGTGACTCAGGTTCCACGAAGATATCCTCATATTCACGGAGCAGGGCTAACAGCATTGGTTCTTCCGAATATTCTGTAACATTGGCAGAAATGTGAAACATCATGGATACATGTCCTGAAGAAGGGTGTTGTTGTATTGCCTCGGGCATCTCGGTAAACTTGAGTAGGGCTACATGTTTAGTGTGAAGCAAAAGCCGATTGAAACAAGCTTCTTTGACTACCTATTCTATGGAGTAGGTGAACCTCGAAGCACATGTTTCAATCCACAGAGATGAAACTCCATTCGCAGCTTGGAAAAGTCCCAAAGAATATAGCTAAGACTTACAAGCCACTATACTCCTAATACGATATCGTAGAAATCCAGATCTAGTTTGTGTACTTATGTGGTAAGGGTGTATCCTTGTACCTATCATGTGAATACGTTGCACTTGAATTTAGTAAGTAGTGGTCCACTTGATGTGGATACTTTCATTGGACGAGTAGCCTCTAAAGCACAACCTAGTTCTTAACCTAGTGTGAAATCCAAGAAATTATGTGTACTGCCAGGATCGATGAAGACATGTATCTTCCATTTACCAAAAGATCATGTCATACGCATACAATCAAAGGATGTGTTTCCGTTTAAAGCGTTGCAGGATAAAATAGGTAACACTTCCAGATTTATATCTTTGATCTCATCATTCACAGCTTCCATCACATAAACACTGGATCTGCGATGCTTGACTTGATGCCCTGGAGTAAAAAATTCATCACAGTACATACACAATCCACGAGCCTTACGTTCTTGCTGCTCCAGAACACTGAATTTCCTAGGCACTTTATCAGGAAGAATGCGAGGTATATAATTTGGTTTTGGCTGATTCGATGGTTGGTTTGTTGGAGACATTGATGTGTTCTGGTTGGTGTTGATAGTTGGAGTGTATGTCGGTTTATAGGTATGTGCTTTAGTGGGTCTTATGTTGGGACTGAAGGAAGCTCGGGTGGGTTTCGGCAAGTGCAAGAGGTATAACTCGTGCATCCTTGCTATTTTTGCAGCCTCAGTCATTCCTGGGGACTAAACTGTCGAGTATGGTAAGCCAAAAGTGGATTTAAGTTAGTCATGAAAATACTGACAACATGATTCAGAGGTAATACTAGCTGAGTGAAGGCACCATATAACTTATCCAAGTAGTCATCCACGATATCTCTCCTTGTTTCAGACTTATCAACTCTGATATAGGATCCATGAAAGTTTTCCGGAAATAAGGTGTGAAAGCTATCACAAACTCTGTCCATGTGGGGTACATCCCAAATTTGTTGGAGATGTAGTTCTGGAACCATTATCGTGCTCTGTCGGTTATGTGAACAATGGCGACTTGGACTTTCAATTTAGAGCTTGTGTCATCGATTTTGAAAAATTGCTCTGCGTTGAAGACCCAATCGTTCATATCGGACCCATCGAACAACGGAACGCTCACCTTAGTCAAATTCGCAAAGAAGAGATTCTCTGTACCATGTACTCGACTCGAATTCATTCGAGTGGAAATTGGATATGGTAGTAGTGAATCTGGTGGATCCGGCGGTGAAGGCAGTGCCGACTGATTTGGTGTACAAATAGCTGATGAGGATGAACCTTGATTCATCGGTTGTTTGTGGGGTTGATGAGGTGGTGGTCGAAGCTCGCTGTGGAGGTTCCAGATTTCCGAAAACTACTTGCTTGTTTTGTAACTCCTTTATCTCATCCATTTGTGGATTTAGTGATAGCTTCATTTCTTCCAACTGTTTGTTTACTTCCAACAAGCTGTGAGATCTTGTTTCTGCCATTGTTATAGTCCTTGGAGAAAAAACTTGCTCTGATACCAATATTACAGAACGTCAAGAGGAGGATAAGCCTTACCTAGGATCTTCCTTACAATGACCGAAAGTAAGGAGATTGATAGTGCTAGAAGGTGAATCACAGAGGGAGAAGAATTACCTTGGATCACTAAGAATAATGGTGGGTGAGGATTAAGATGATGACAGACAAAAGAGAGAAAGAGATGTTTATGAAAATTATAAATACGAGTGTGAACGTGATTGTTCACTCCTTTTGTTCATACATTAGGTGTGATGCCAATTAAACCGACATAACTAAGTTGTTAAAACGTAAACTGACATTGGTATTAAACGGAAAATTGAAAACAAGATGAACATATAGGTGACACAAAGACGTAAACACTCTCTGCATCATGGTCAAAGTGTGGGACGCTTCATCAAGACTGATTTTGATAGTGATGGAGATTTTTTTTTTTGAATATGTTCGCATACGACTCTTCTGGAAAGTCTCAGATCCATTGTGCTTTCAACATATCTACGAGTTCGGGAACATTTCCAAGGTCTTGAAATTCGTTATGAGAAGTTAAAGAATTTATGTCATCATTGTGGCTTAATGACCCATGATTCTGTTCTCTGCCCAACAAACCCTGATACTGGTACACAACGTAACAAAGGTGATGATGGTGATGATTCACCTGATGATTCTCAACCGAATTCTCACCCAACTACTCCAACCAAAGACGGTCTTGATTCTATGGTTCCTGATCAGTCAACTGTTGATTTGCCAAAAGCGTCTACTTCTCGTAAGCCCAAAGCGACTGCCGCATCCTCGCCTTCAACAAATTCCTATAAAAGTATGTTGCGGTTTACACCAGACATATGACAAAAATAATATTCGTGGTGAAATTTACTAGTGCTTCCTAACAGATCCAGAACCTACTTCGTTTCCCTGCCACATCGCAAGGCTCCATCCGTGATTCTATTGATATCCATGTTGATGGGTGGTTCCCTACAACCAAAACCATTGAGAGCAGGGCGGGCCATAAGCCAGCGGGGGTCCCAATGAATGTTGCGTTTTGGAACTCTCTGGGTTTAAAAGGTCCCTGGCAGTTCGACGTCTTAAGGGTCTTATCAAGACATATGACCCAAAGTTACTCTTTTTGGTTGAAACTAGGCATGGGCATTCGGGTACCCGGACCTGATCGGGTGGGTATTTTGGGTTTGCCTATATTACACATGTTTGGATATTTTCGCAAGTTCGGATCAAGTTCGGGTATTAAATTTTAGGTTCGGGTCGGGTTCATGTACTAAATTTTGGTTCGGGTTTGAGTATCCAGATTTTTAAACTAATTACTTAATCAAAATATTTTAAATAAAAAACCTTAACAATTATAACTTACTAAGATGTTTAATATTTTAGTTTTATTTTGTTATATTAATTATAAATTGACTAGTTTATTTAGATTTGTAATTATAATTTTAAATATTTTTGTAAGTATAAGTATATATATATACTTATGAATTTAGGAATCTTTTAAATGATAAGATGAGTTCTAGTTTTTTCCGTGTGATTTTCCTAAAATATAGGCAAAATCTTGGATTTAAACACAAGATAAGACTTAAATTACAAGTCGGTTCATTAGTGTATTTAAAGGGGATCTGGGAGTTTACAGAACACACGTCTACTTCTCAATTATTAAATCTTAACAGAGGGTTAATAGTTGGGTACGCAAAAGGGTTTAGAATGGCTAATGTCAATTCGAGTAAGAAGGCGATGGTAGCAAAATCACCGCCACGCTTACTGAAAATTAGGATCCCAAAAATAGATAATTCGACTTTGTTAGCTAGAAGTTCGAAAGTTATGTTGGGTAGGTGTCTTAATCAAATGATTCAGAATGTGGATACCTTTCTTTTTAGGATGTCACAGTTTTGGAGTCTAGTGGGTAAGGTACGTGGTCTTAATTTGGGTAACGGTCGATTTCAGTTTGAGTTTCAAGCTGAAACGGATATGCTAAGAGTCCTAGAAAACAGATCTATAAATTTCGATGGTTGGATGGTTACCTATGCCCCGTGGAAACCAATGGCTGACGCGGATCATCCAAACATCATTAGATTATAGATAAGAATAACCGGAATACCTTTTGAATATAGGGTGGAAGAAGTTTATAGAGTTGTTGCTAGTACAGTGGGGTTAATAATAAGTATTGACGTATTGAAAGGGCATGTACTTATTGAAATCCCATGTTCTAAGCCTCTGGTTTTCTCTTCTATTTTAGAGTTTAAGGAGGGTAGAGAGTCAAAGGTGATGTTTGAATATAGGCGTTTGGAAGGATTCTGTAGTATGTGCTTTCGTATGACTCATGATGAATCCAAATGTTATAAGACTAAGAAAGATAATCGAGTTTCAGGAATGGAGTTGCCTAGGAAACAATTGGGTGAGTCAAATCGGTCTTATATGGGCGCTTTTCTGGGTCCAAATAAAGGCAAAGGCCAACAAATCAAGGCACAAGTGAGTAAAGGTAGAACTGACCGATCAAAAAGAAGAAGAGGTATTCCTCTTGATCAGCCGCAAATAGATAAAACAGTGAAGGTAATGATATATTTTCTGTTTTATACTTGTTTTAAGATTTTCTGGATTAATCAGTTAGGTTGCTTAATGTTTCAGGGCAATGTGATAGCAGAAAATACAGAGTTGTCTTCGGCAAAAAAAGGTGTGCAGACCTGTGTTCCAAAACAAAGAGCAAGAGCAACCCAACGAGGGGAATACACAGTTGGAGACAAGCAATGAGGCTGATAACGAAAAACCATTCTCTGTCGGCCCTAATGGAGGATGTTGAGGAGTTTGATGATCTTGATGAGGAAGTGGATGAATCGCTTCAGCTAGCAGCAAATCGATGTGTAGAGAATCAAGTGTCAAGTGACACAGATTCGTTGACCGAAGCTGTACTAGATGAACTAGCTGAGGAGGCGGCCCTAATTGAGAGGCGTGTTCTCTCCGATGAGGAGCGTGCCCAGAGTCACGTGATTATGGCGACCAAGTTGCATAATTTTAAAGAATCAAAAGTAATGCGGACTACTGTAGCTGCATCAAAGGCGGGTTTTAGAGTGTCAACCCATCTAAGGGGAATTAGCACTAGGAAATTAGCTTTGGTTGGTACTTTGTCTCCAAATCCAAGAAGGATAAATCAAAAGAGCAAAACAAAAGCTCCCTGAGATTTTCTTTTATGATTTTAAAATTATTCTGTTGGAACTGCCAAGGATTGGGTAATAAAATAACAATAAATTACTTGAAAGATTTATGGAAATTATTTAAACCTGAGTTTTTATTTTTATCAGAAACAAAAAAAACAAAGAAGGTTTTATGGTAAAAATACAAGAACACTTGAGTTATAATAAAATGGTGAATGTTGAACCGGTGGGTTCAAGTGGCGGATTAGTCCTATTATACCATGATAATTATAATGTGACGATAAATCAAAAGGATAAAAACATGATAGATATATCATTAGATCTTTTTGGGATTAAATCATATATCACATTTTTCTATGGTGAACCAGTAAGTCGTCAGAGGTCATATGTGTGGGAAAAACTTACACGCATTAGTATCAATCGTTCAGGCTCATGGATCATTTGTGGAGATTTTAATAAAATTTCTGGGAATCATGAAAAGCAGGGAGGTGCTATAAGGAATGGAAATTCATTTCGACCTTTCAATCAAATGTTGAGGGATTGTGGGCTGTTAGAATTCCCGAAAATTGGGAATTTTTGGTCTTGGAGAAGAACACGAAGTAATGGGATTGTCCGATGTGTTTTAGACAAAGCGTTTGGTAATGGTGATTGGCATGAACTATTTCCTAAAACAGAAATTAAATATCTAGATATGGTAGGATCTATATGGTAGGATCTGATCATCGACCTATTTTGGTCAATTGTCAAGATCAAATGAATATGGCCAAAGTAAAACAATTTTGTTTTGATAAACGATGGCTGGGAAAAGAGGGGTATAAAGACATAGTGGAACGAAGCTGGACAAGGAGTAATGTCAAGTGTCGACTTTCTTCCTCTTTGGTTGAGAAAATTTCACTATGTCGAAAGGAAATTTCTCATTGGAGATTTGAGAATTTGAAGTCAGGGAGACAGGAAATTGACCATTGGAAATCAGAGATTGAACGGCATAATAATAACAGTATTATAATAGACACTAATGCCTTAATGGAGGCGAATGCAAATCTGAAACAGGCTTATATAGAAGAGGAGACATATTGGAAGCAAAAAAGTAGGAATAAATGGTTAAAAGTGGGCGATGCAAATACAAAGTTTTTTCACTATGTGGTGCGTCAGAGGCGTGCACGCAACAAAATAACAGGGTTAAAAATAAATGGGGAAATTGGGTGGAGCAAGAAAAAGATATTCTGCAAGAGACAATAGTCTATTTTACGGATCTTTTCACCAGTAATGGTGTCCACCAGGTGAATGTGGACGACTTGGAGAGTAAGGTTACATAAATGGATAACAATTTCTTAATGAGACCTACTACAGAGGAGGAGGTTAAAAAAGCCTTATTCCAAATGGACCCAGATAAGTCTCGAGGACCAGATGGAATGACAACACTTTTTTTCCAGTCCTCCTAGGATATGATAAAGGCAAACCTAGTAGCACTTGTGGATAACTTTCTGAAATCTGGGAAATTTGATAGGAGATTGAATAGGACAAATATATGTCTAATCCTAAAATCCCCGCGACCGGTGACCATGGCTGAATTCAGACCAATCAGTTTATGCAATATTGGATATAAGATCATTGCAAAAGTATTATGCCTGAGATTAAAGAGGATACTTCCGAAGGTAGTATTAGAGACACAATCAACTTTTGTAGCAGGACGGTCGATCTCTGACAACATTTTGATTGCTCAAGAGATGGTTTACGCGTTACGCACGAATAGAGCGATTAGCAGTCAGTTTATGGCTATTAAAACTGACATGAGTAAAGCTTACGATAGAGTGGAATGAAATTTCCTAGCTGTTTTAATGCGGATTTTGGGTTTTTGCGATAAATGGATAGAGTGTATTATGTGGTGCATTATGAGAGTCGAATATGCGGTGATTATAAATGGAACCCCAGGAGGACGAATCGTTCCTCAGCGTGGGCTAAGGCAAGGGGACCCACTATCCCCATATCTTTTCATCTTGTGTAATGAGGTTCTTATCGCCCAAATGAATAAGGCGGCCCAGGAAAAACACATATCTGGGATTAGAATTGCTAGAGATAGTCCGTCTATTTCACATCTTCTCTTTGCGGATGATACGCTATTTTTCTACAGAGCGAATAAAGAAGAAGCAATATATATTAGAGAAATTAGGAATATAGGAGGGTTGGGACAGTATTTGGGGCTCCCGAAATGTATATGAGCTTCTGTAACTAAAGTATTTGCTTACGTCGCCGATAAACCGAATGGTCGTTATACAGTTAAATCAGGTTATCAATTAGCTGATAATAGGATGGATCAAAGAGAGGTGGGATTAAACTTCGACACTTTATATAAGAATTGTTGGAAGTTAGAATGTTCTCCCAAAATACAACACTTCATTTGGCGAACGCTATCAGGTTGCACAGCAGTGTACCAGAATTTAAAATGGCGTGGGATTGGCCAGGATCCGAGATGTCAGCGTAGCGGGGCGGAAACAGAATCAATTAACCATGTGTTATTTGAATGTCTGCCAACATTACAAGTTTGGGCTTTATCGAAGATCCCATCCCCGATAGGGATTTTCTCGGGAAATCACTCTAGTATAATTTGGAGTACCTGTTTTCTAGGACCATACATCAAACAGATTTGGGGAGTTTTCCGTGGATTATTTGGCATATTTTGAAGGCGAGGAATGGGTTCTGTTTCACACAAGTTGACCTTAATCCTCAAGTCGATTTGGATAGAGCATCTTCAGATTATCATGAATGGACAAATGCCCATCAAGATAATCCAAGGCTGCGAGATACAAGAGGGACTTATCAAGATTCGATCAAATCACCCATGATATATCCTACCACAGCTAATCTTTGTTTCACGGGTTATAAATACTTCGTGGACGCTTCCTGGAAGGAGACGGATCCCTATACGGGGATCGGTTGCATTTGCTTTCCAAGTTCGGTGGAAGAAATATGTTCGGGATCTTTGAGGATCCATCAGAGTCTATCACCACTACATGCGGAGGTGGAAGCTGTACTCGGGGTAATTGAGATGTTAGTGGAGTGCCAAATCCAAGAGGTGTCGACAGACTGTGAGACGATCTCTTCTATCATGCAGCGCCCAGAGGAGTGGCCGGATTTCATTCCATATCAGGAGGAGTTCCAAAGGCTCAGATCTCGATTCTTAACTTGCTCAGTGTCAGTTATTCCAAGGAGGCTGAACCACAAAGCTGATGCTCTGGCTAATTTAGGTAGAGTGACGAGTTTGTAATACACTAGTGGCTACCTCTTTATCTATCGTTGTCAAAAAAAAGTATATATATAAATATTTGTGTAAATATATTATATATTTTGGGTATTTCTGGTATGCGTTCGAGTTTTGGGTTTTATCCGATCGGGTTCGGATACCCGTACGTTCCTATTGAAAAACCTTTTCGAGTATTTTATAGATTTTGGTTCGGATTCAGGTATTTTAGATCGGGTTCAGCTTGGGGTTTCAAATATTATGCTCAAACCTAGTTGAAACGAAGAATGGAGACTCGGTGGTTCATGACGTGGCGGTTCAGCTGGGATTTGTGGGAGTCCGGACTGTTCCACCGCTTGGAGTTAGAGGAGGTTTAGTGTTTTTCTGTAAAAGATGTGTCTCAATTTCTTTTGTTTCTGTTGATTCTCGTCTTATCGATTGTAGAGTTTCAATGAATGAAATTAGTTTCTACTTTTCATGTATTTATGGCCACCCAATACGATCACTTCAACATGTGTGATGTAATACAGAGAGTCAAGTAATGGTAAAACCTTGTCCAGGACCTTCGTTACAAAGATCGAAAAAAGGTCATTATTAGTTTAGAAGGATAATCATCGGAGAAGAAGGGCTACCTTAGAACACTAAGAAGAATCAATAGTGAAGGATGAAGATAATAACAGTCAAGAGAGAGAAGAATATCTCTGCAAATGCAATCTTTGAGAATCGTTAAAGTTGTCACCAACAGTCGTACAAATAGGCGTGACGCCAAAAGTAAACCAAAATAATAAACCGACTATTGGATTGTTCAAAGGTAAACCGAAATTGAGAATTGAAAAGTGAACGAACGGATGGATAAAGAGAATGAGCAAAACATTCTCTCTGCATCATTATGGGAACGTTTACAAATTGTTCTGGTTCTTGGCTGTTATGTGGAGACTTTAATGAGATATTACATCCATCAGAGAAAAGAGGTGGTCCACCTCGTTATGCTGGAAGCGTGCGGGATTTTAGACAAATGTTGACAACTTGTGGATGAAGAAGAATTCTAGCATCAGAAAAGTAGAATAACGTGGCTGAAATCTGGAGACCGCAATACTAAATTTTTTTCACACTTCTACTAAAAACAGAAGGGTCAGGATTAAGTTGGTGCAGTTATGTGATCAGGATGGAGCTCATATTTTTGGGAATTAAGCGATTGCGTCTGAGGCGGTGAACTATTTCTCTGGTTTGTTTACAAGAAGCGATCCACCGTATTTTCCAGGAGTATTATCTTCAAGAGTTATTGTCTAAGAACACCCCTTCGATCACCAACAAATCTCAAAACCCAGCCAAAAAATAGACTGGATTTTTTTTAAAAAAGAAAAAATTGAATAAATGGTAAATTGACCAATTTACCCCCGCGAAATTCTCATAAACCAGGAAATTCGCGTAAACCGGGTCCAAATCAATTAAACTGGACCGAAATCAATTTAACCCGATCCAAACCCTAAAACCCGACCCAAACCCTTAAACCCGACCCAAACCCTAAAACCCGACCCAAACCCTTCGACCCGCCCAAATTGACCCGCCCAAATCGACCCCACTAAACCCTAATTCCCGAATTCAACTCCTCCCACTCTCCCTCTTATTTTTCACGATCGATTTCCTCTCTATCTCTCACAAACCTCCAAAAATTTCAAACTCCCATTTGATTTTTCGGCAAACTAGTTGAACCTCGTACAACTTCCCAAATTTTCGCAACCAAACTTCGGAAATCTACTTGGAATCTCCCTTTGATTTCACTAGTATCTCAACCAAACTCATCTCCAATCAAAGGTAAACCAAACTCATCTCCAATTTTTGCTCTTCCCATATGCTTTAATCCATTTGGGTGTTGGTTTTTGGTGTGGAGTGTAAAAATTGGAAGAGTTCATCTCGTTTCACATGCTTTTATCCATTTCATTTCGTTTCTTAGGACCACTCACACGCTCTTGTAATGCAAAAATTATGGAAGAGACCATTTCGTTTATAATTTGTGTACTTAAATATTGTACAGAGTCCACAACCGATCAGTTCATCATGAACTGTAAAGAGGAGAAACTCACATATATAGGATTGGGTTTTTTTGTATATGAGTGTCATAAGGAAAACTATATATCATCAATCATTTGCTCAATTAAATACACATAAATTGATTATGTTTTGTATAATGCCTTGCAGTGATGGCTAGAACAAGAGGAGGTTCGAGCACAGGAGGCAGTGGGAGAGGACACAATGAAGACGAACCGATGGATGACATATTCATCGAAGGCAGAACGGTAAGTATAACTAGCTAGTTATACTGTATTTTTCGTAAAACTAGTAGAACTAGCAAGTTATACTTTATCGTATAACTAGTATAACTTGCTAGTTATACTGTATTTTTCGTAAAACTAGTAGAACTAGCAAGTTATATTGTGTCGTAATACTAGTATAACTAGCTAGTTATACTATATTTTTCATAAAACTAGTAGAACTAGCAAGTTATACTGTGGCGTTGATTGCTGAAAATATGTTTGTGTGTTTCAGGATGAAGGACTGACTGCCCAACTCCCTACCGGGATGTACTTCAATCCAACGGAGTACACCAAAAAGATCAAGATCTCCACTCGTTGCTATGTGAAGCAGACTAAGGAGTTTTTCGAGGGGTTGCAGCCTCCACTGAGTGATGTGGAGAGGGCGTGGTTCGAGAACCACCCGCAGTTCGGGCATATATTCCACATGCCCATGGAGAAAAACCACATGAGCATGGGCATGTGGATGTTGCTTCTTAGAACCGCTCGGACAGAGACCAAACGTGAAGTTTGGTTTATTGTGAACGGGGTCCCGGTGCGGTATGGGCTTAGAGAGCATGCACTGATCTCTGGGTTAAACTGTCGTATGTATGAGACGACAGCGTTTTGGGAAACTGCTGGAAGTACGAGGTTCAGGAGGAACTATCTGGGGCACTTGGGGAGGAGTGTCAGGAAGGAGGATGTGGAGGATATCCTGGTGAACTGGGGACCTCTTACACAGGACGACAAACGACTGAAGATGTTAGTCGTGTACTTCCTCTGCCATGTCATCCACTCGCCGACCAAGGGCGGAACAGATGCAACGCCCATCGATAGCTTCCTATTGAGGGCTGTGGATGATCTGGATTTCTGCTACAGGTTCCCTTAGGGCAGATGGACCTTCGAAAATATGCTCCACGAGATCGAGCATACGATGAACCATTTCAGAGGCACGGTCTCGGGTACAACTTGGGCTATCCCTGGTTTCGTACTTTCTCTCGAGGTTAGTTTCCATTATGTAGTTTATGATATGTAATTATTGTGTGGTTTTCTGACATTTACGCATATGTTTGTGGTTGTAGTTATTGGCTTTTGAGTCAATACCGACGTTGTACCGTAATTGGCGAAAGGCAATTCCAGACGCAGACCCAAGGTGTCCTCGGATGTGCAGGTCCCAATTCCAGCAACCCAATATGAGAGGGTATTCCTTCCCAACAATCAACAAACTGCTTGAGAAAACCACGGTTAGTTAATGATTATGTAGTATATTCTGTAGTATAACTAGTATAACTTGCTAGTTATACTATATTTTCTGTAAAACTAGTACAACTAGCAAGTTATACTCTGTGATTTCTAATTTTTCTAATCAGAGTTAGTCGTTGATTGATTTGTTTTGCAGGAGATTTTTAGTACCCTCTCTCCACGCACGGATGAAGAGTGCAGTTTGCTGGCTGGAATGACCGAAGAGGAGGATGAGGAAACTCACGATCTTGAGGTTGAAAGCTGGAAACAATGTATCCGGGATGGGAAGAGAATCTTGTTTGAAGCCATGTATAACCAGGATGTGGAAGCAAGATTATCTACTCCTTCTGCTCCGACCCAAGCCCCAACTCCGCCTTCTGCTCCGAGACAAGCCATGCCTCCGCCTTCCGCTCCGAATCAAGCTGAGGTTGTTGATATGCTGAAGGCATTAACAGACGAGGTGGATTGGTTGAAGAGAAGGGTGACATTGCTGGAACAGGTATAACTAGTATAACTAAGTATAACTTGTATAACTCAAATAACCCGAATAACTTGTATAACTTGAATTACTGTTCAAATACAGGGTGCTGGTGGTGATAATGAACCCCATGATGTACGTGAGTAATCTGCAACCGTTGATGCTCCACCCGTTGATGCTGCACCCGCTGTTAGCCAGGTATAACTAGTATAACTAGTATAACTTGTATAAAAAGAATAACTAGTATAACTTGTTTAACTTGCTTGACTGTTCAACTGTAGGCTGCTAGGACTCGTGGAGGTATTAGGAATGTATATATGCGAACAAGTAAACGCACAACAGGGTCCGACCCAAGTCCGGCAGTGATGAGGGCGAAGACGAGGAATGCTTGAACTCATTTAAGATAAAAACTTAATTTAGCATTTTCTGTTAAGCAATGTACAACTCATTTAAGTTAGAAACTCATTTTGCATTTTCTGTTTAATTTATTTAATGTTATGTTTATATTTTCAAACATCATTAAGTGTTAAATTTTATGTTTATATGTCTCAAACATCATTAAGTCTAACATCACACTAAATATTATTATGCTTAAAACAACATCAGTTCTACTAGTTATACAAGTTATACTAAAATAACTTGAATTTTGACAATCTTACAAAGGACCGAAATATTTTTCGACCCTCTCCACAAGCTTAACAACAACTGCATTTTGCTCCCACATCTCCTTCAGTATCGCCACCTCCGCCTTGTACAACTCTATCTTTTTCTCCATCTCCTGGATATCATATTTCAGATTCTCACACTCTCCTTGTATAGCTTGATCCCAACTTATTTTCCTGTGGAGACCATCGTTCTGTCGGTGGAAACAACATCAGTTTTACTAGTTATACTAAACAAAACAACTTCAGTAGTCATAGTACATAAGTAATACTAGTTATACTAGTTATACTAAACAACATCGTTGTACCTTATACACTCGACATTTGAAATAGATCTTGTTCCGGGCATGTTCATTTGTTCTTTCCACGGTGATAGCTTCACCGCAGGGACATTCATGAGGAATTCCCCCTTCACTATCCATGACGTATTCAATTCTCCTAAACATCTCACGGGTTTCTTCCTCGGAGTAGTCGGTGTCGTCCTCTTCGGTCCAAGACACCATGTAAGACCTAAAAGAAAAGAAAAACATAATCATAATAGACTAATCTAAAATCTAATCCCGAATTTTTTTCTACAAACCCTAACAATAGAGGAGAACTTACTATGGGACAAGAAGTCGAGAGATGATAGAAGATTTGGAGAGGGGAGAGGATAGATAATCTAGTAGACAAGAAATGAGAGAAGATTTCAAGAGATGAGAGGAGAAATGGTTGAGAGAAGAGAGAAAACGAGAGAGATGAGATGAGAGAGATGTCGCCCGCGAGAGAGAGGAAAAAGTGAGGAGGAGAGAGAAATTTTTTTTTTTTTTTTATATACCCACAAAATTAGGTCTGCACGTGTCCCCACAAAATTTTCAGACCTGGGCGCCAAACGAAAAAGTATCAATTTTCGACCTAGTTATACTACTAGTTGGCTGTTATACTAAATTACTACTAGTTATACTTTCGATGATTTTGCATAACATTTAGTTATACATAACCTTATAAATTTATTTTTTAGTTGTACAGTGAATAATAATCAATTAAGTGATGACTCTAAGTGTTTTGTGTATTTAAATTCTAGAATAAATATATATTCGTAGAACTTAGAGAGTCACACCAATGTTAACTTAGAAAGTCACACTAAAACTATAAGGAATAAGGTGGACGAATGTAATTATGTCTAAAAAAACTTATTTTAATTTTATTTTTAAGTTATATATAGAGTCATTCATCACTATATACACAAAATATAATCATCTTAACATCATTATACATTATCTTACTTATAAGAATATCTTATAAGAATATTTTACTTATAAGAATCAAGTTTCATTATAGATTATCTTACTTATAAGAATTAAGTTTCACAAGAAGATGTCATGTCTTCTTTGTGGCCGCTTTAGAAAGATATAACATATACGTTAAAACTTGGTAAATTATGAGATCGTTTTTTTTTTGGCAAATTATGAGAATGTTTTTTTTTTCTTTTTTTTTTCTTCATTCTGAGAAAGAACAAAATATAAGTCTGGGCATGTTTAAAAGATGAGATTATGAATACATATACTTTGTAGAAAAATTGACAACCATAAAAATAAAAAGAGAGAGCCATAAAGCTATTCAGAAATAAACTAGTTTTGCTAGTTTCACGAGTTTTACACATACACATATATTTTCCAGAGAAAGCCATAAAGCTATTAGGAAATACATTAGTTTTACTAGTTTACAAGTTTCACGAATAATGGGAAATACTCAACAAATCACTGATTGACCTCATCTTCTGCTAGGCCGAGTGGAACCTTTGTCTCGGCCTCCTTACGTTTGATGATCTTGGACGTGTCTCTCCTACCGATGGCATCCTTTTCACTTTTCTTCTTCCCGTTTTAATAATCCTGTCAGGTGGTTTGATTTCATTGTCTTTGATGTAATCCGGAACATCCCACTGCGACATCTCGGGCACCAACAAAATAGACCTGGTATACGCAAGTGCCCACAACTCGGACCAATAATATTTAGAACAAAGCTCGTGTAATGAGATATTACGAGGTCGAGGTTCCATCTTATGGTAATGAATGAATGCAGCCAACGCATGGATACACGGATACTTTTCGATGTTGAACACTCTACAACTGCAGCTCTTCGATTCCTAGCAAATAAAATAATTCTTCCCATCACTACCGACGACATCGAATTCAAAGGTGTTAAGCGTCATCACAATCAACCTCTCGGCAACAGCCCATGAATCATGCATTATGTTCTCCACAAATGGCACCAATTTGTTTTCAATTGTATCTTTCGTTGTTTCCATCCGACGTTCACAAAACCACTTCGCAAATGTTTTGAGGATTGTATCAAGCATGGGTATTAGGGAGAACTTCCTTGCTTCATTAAACACATTATTCATAGACTCCACACTGTTGCTTGTGTCGATATTATACCTTTCTCCCGGAAAGACACACCTTGCCCACTTTTCCTTCACAGTACTTTCCTCCAAATAACTGGCTGCAGTCGGAAATCTTCTCATAAATAAACTATATTCGCGGTTGAAATCGGCAACTGTGTACTGCCGACTACACTGCATGAATTTCCAACCAACAACAGCTTTGGTGGTACTAGACGCATGAGCTCTCACATTTTGTGACATATGCCATATGCAGTACCCGTGATGGGCTTCTGGATACACATTACCTATGGCGCCGATGAGCCTTGCATTCCTATCACTTACAAATACCAATTCGGAAGAATCTGGTATAACTATCTTCAAAGTCTGGAAAAACCATGTCCAACTAGCATCGTTCTCTCCATCTAGTACACCATACGCAATTGGATAATGGTGTCGATTAGGATCTTGGGCAATGGCAAAAACTAACACACCACGATATCCGTTTTTGAGGAATGTTGCATCTACAATAATCACTTTCCTCATCACTCTAAATCCCTCGATGCTAACTCCCAAAGCTATGAAAAGGTACTTGAACTTCCCATTCTCATCTACTTGCACATCTGTTATTGTACCCGCATTTGCCTTCTGTAACTCGTATAAATAGGAATGTATCATCTTGTAGCTTTCTTCCGGAGTGCCACGCAGCCTATCAATAGCAAGTTTTCTCCCTCTCCTCGCGGTGGAGTATGATATACTCACTCCAAGTTTTGTCTTCACAAGACCCATGATAACTTTAGGAGTTGGAGTGTTCATTTGTCCAGGAAAATCCTCTTGCAAGACACTTGCAACTATTTCTGGCGTGCAGTGCCTCTTTGTGCCACTACTCTCGCTCTGACTAGCCCGAGAGCATGTATGCATCTTTGTGTACTTTATAATCCTAAAAATATCCATATTTTTAATCTTTGATGCTCGTACACCCCATTTGCAGCCTTCTTTATTACATACAATCCACAACCGATTTGGTTCAGATCTTTTAATGGCAAAACAAAAGTTGTTGGCAAATGATCCTCTATCCACAACTTCTTGCAATGTCTTCTTATCTTTAAATTCTTGATGCAAACTCAAACCTAAGCCGTCTTCCCATTCCTCTGCAAACTGACTACTCTCTACAGCGGATGGACGTTCTACATAGACATCACCAATATCCGATCTCTCAACACTAATATCCAGACTTCCATCGACTGGCTCAATTTCATTCTCTCTAACTGGTGGAGAATATATTGTAATAGCAGTTGCTCCTCCCTCACCATCATTACAACCAACAGAGCTTTGAACTGCCATCGACACTTGTCTCGACATTCTTTCCTCTGGTTCTTCCGATCTAGTTATGACATCCACGAACAATGTTGCGGTACTACGATTATATTCATCAATGTAGGCTAGATAACCACACACATCCACATCATCACAGATACTCACTTCAACCTCATCTCTGACCGTAGGTCGGTAGAACCTCAACTGTAATCTAACCTTACTTTCATCTAAACCAAGCCTCTGATATAGACATTCTTCAATCATCGACAAAGTGATATCCTCTACCGCGTGCTTCATCAATATACAACTATTACGGTCGTTGCATTTAAACCATATCACGACTTTGTTGTTCATAATGCCCTGCTAAAACAAACAAAAAAATTGATTAACTTCTGTATAACTAAAGTAGTTATACCAGTTTTACTTGTATAACTAGTGTAGTTCTACCAGTTTTCCTTGTACAACTAATGTAGTTCTACCAGTTTTACTTGTATAACTAGTGTGGTTCCACCAGTTTTACGCCACGTTTCACCCAATTGTTACCATATTCAATTTCAATCAAGTCTTATACAAGCAAAATTCTACCAAATAACCAAAAAAATATTATAATTTATGAAATTAAGATTCTTCACCAACCCAATGCAAAAATACAACTAAAGAATGTACAGCTGATTCAGTTACGTATAATTGGTTATAACCATATAACTGATTCTAGTTATACTAGTTTAACTATCGCAGAAACCAACTTTTATCAACTCAGATTCCATCGATCATTTAGGCAGTTCTAAATCTATAGTGCGCTATGTTTCAGCCTATACATTACAATTGTTACCAATGCCAAGTCTTATTAGAGCTAGATTATACCAAATAATCAACTAATTAAGCTGAAACATCAGCGCAATGCAGAAATGCAACTAAAGAATGTACAACTCATTCAATTCTGTATAACTAATTCTAGTTATACTAGTTGTACTATAGCGGAAGTTGTTATCAACTCAAATTCGTTCGCTTGATTCTAGTTCTAAATCTATAATTGCTCTATGTTTCAGTCTAGCCCCAGTCTATCTTACCAATCTTAAGTCTTATTCGACCCAGATTCTACCAAATAACGAAAGCAAAATTATCAATTTCAATTTGAAATCCACCTTCTTATGCCCAAAGTGAAGAGGCAAATCAATAATGAAGCTATGGAGATTAACAAACGACGGTAATAGCAGGAGAGGCGGCGGAGGCGGCAGTGCACGTCGGAGCCGGCGGCGTTGCAACTCGAGACCCCCGGCGGCCGAGATTGAAGTTCGAACCCGCTTGAGGATGAGAGAGAAGCTAAGGGAGGGGAGGAGAGAGATGGAGATGAGAGAGAAGAAGCATAATTTTTTTTTTTTTAAATAATTAATTTGGGTAATTTCATTAAGGGTAAATATGGAATATCAAGTTTCATTAATAGGTTTGTATATAAGAGATTAAAATTTTGAGAGAATGGAGTTATGAGATCATTGCCCTATCTTCAATCCAATATGTTGTTACTGATGACATGGCTTTAACATCAGCGGTGACTGATGCCGAAATTGAGCCACCTTTATTTAGTATTGGGCCTTCAAAGGCACTTGTCCCAGTTGGGTTTAGTGGATCCTTCTACCAACGATATTGGTCGCTTTTGTGTGATGCACTTATTCGAGAGGTCAAATTGCTTTTTGAAACAGGGATTATGCCTTCCCAATGGAATCACACACCTATGTTTTTTTTTTTTGTCAATTAGCCTACTGGCTTTTAAATTCCCTCCTACTACTGCAGATAGGGGGTTCGATCTCGGGTGTCTTGAGGATTTGTAAAATGACTACACCACTGGCCCACTTGTCCTCGGCACACACCTATGTTTAATATCTAAAAAGGATTTACCTGAGATAATGTTGAATTTCTATCCAATTGGATTTGTAATGTCCTTTACAAGATCATCTCACAAATTCTCGTCCAGTTGGCTAAAGGAGGTGCTCTTGAACATTGTTTCGGAGAATCAAGTAGCTTTTATACCATGATGACAAATTCTCGATAATGTTTTGCTTGCTCATGAGTTTTCAATGGTCTAAAATCTCAATCACTGGTATCCAAATATCATGGTAGTTCCTATGGCCACTTTACACCTACCAAAAGTTTACAACGGGGTGATCTGTTGTCTCCTCTATTTCTTCTATGTGTGGTTGCGTTAAGTACTCTGATGACATCATCTCAACACGATGGCCGTATACACGGTATTCAACTATGTCGCCAAAGCCCAACAATTTCACATCTATTATTTGTCAATGACTCCCTCTTTTTTTTTATCAAATCGGATGTGACAACAAGGATTCATCTTCGCCACATCTTTGATACTTATGTGGCAATACGGGTCAGGTTATTAATCTAGAGAAGTCAATAATCACATTTGGTACTAGCGTTCATCAGCATGTATTTAAAAATTCTTAGAGCACCTCCAATAGAGACTCTTAATTCATGTTTCTTAAAATTATTAAAATGCAAAGATAAGAAAAAAAAATAAAGTAGAAGAGAGGAAGAAAAATGGTTCTTGAACAATAGATTAGGGAATAAAATTTAAATAATAAAAATTAAATTCTTATAAAAATTATTACTAATTTATTATTTTGGTTTTATAGATTTATAAATCCATACAGAAATTTTAGATTTTAAAATCAAATAAAAATGAATTTAAAAATCAATAGACTAGATTTTAATATTAAAAATGATTGAATAACACATTATTTGAATATATATTTCAAAATGAATGCTTAAATAACACAATCTAAATATGAATTTCAAAATCATTGATTGAATAACCCATGATTTGTAAGGATTTTTAAATTCATTAAAATCTATTGAAATCTAGGCTTCAATAAACTCCTCTAAAACTTTTGGAGGGGTAAATATCTTGGTTTACCAGAGCAATTTGGTAGACGTAAAACGTATCAGTTCCGGTATATTGTGAATATAGTAGATCAACGTATTGGTGGCTGGCAGAACATATTTCTTTCACATGCGGGAAAGCAAACTTTGATTAAATCGGTTTCTCAAGAGCTTCGTTTTATTTGATGAATTGTTTTGGTTTGCCTGTGGAGATTAGTCGACAAATAGATCAGAAACTCTCGCTTATGTGGTTGTGATTCTGAAGAAACAATTGATCATATGCTGTTCTCATGCCCTCATTCTATGACAGTCTGGCGTTCGACAAGTCTTTCTATTTGATTATGCATCGTCTCTTGAAGATAAAGTTAGGTATCTTTTGTCTATCTCCAAGAATGTGCATCTGGAGGCAGTGCATAGACTCCTGCCATTTTGGACAATATGGCATGTGTGGAAAAGTAGAAATCGGCTAATTTTTCGTCATCAATGTGATGACTTCCGAGACATCATTAAGCTTATCTACCATGACACAAAGGAATGGCTTGACACTGTCCCGCTTGCTCCCTCTATTACGCATTCACGTCAAACGCACCACTGGACTCCTCCACCTATTAATGCAACTTTGATGCTTCTCATATCCAAGGACATACCAATTCTGGTTTGGGTTAGATTAGACGTGATCATTCAGGCAAATTTTTACATGGTGGTAAAGCTAAATTTCAAGGTCGCATTACAAGTGAAGAGGCTGAAGCTACAACCCTTCTATGGGCCATCCAATCTGCATGGGCACTCGGATACAGGTCAGTTAATTTGAATTTGAATTTGAACCAGGCCATACAAACACCTTCTATTAATCTCAAACTGCATCACTAGGGTCCATGTCCATTATGGGTCCAATACACTTAATTAGGAAATACTGTTAGCAAGTGAATTAGTAAAAAATAATAAACATGTATAATTTCGTTAAAAAAGAAAAGTATATGAAATGAAGTTTGCAGTCTTTTTGTTCCATTTACAAAAAAAAAAAATACTTCGTATTGGTCTATGTCCATCTTCGGACATTAATTTTCTCTAGTAGAGAAATAATTGATCCCACTCTTCGATTGAATTTCTGGGTTTTTTCCATCTTCTACAGGTCGTAAATTCGGTTCCGAGAAACTTTCCGTTGAGAAATATTAGCTGTAATTTAGGGTTTTGGGATAATTAGGGTTCATCAATGCTTGTGGGTTTCAGGGTCAAGTAAATGGCGGATCCGTTAGGGATCCGCTTTATCTTTTTAGCTCTTTCGTTTCAGTATATATCTGAAAGTATCAGTCTTTGGGCTTTGTTAGTGTTGAATTGCTTTGAGAATTACAGTTAGTTTGGCAAAAGCAATGTTTAGCGTTATACGGGTGCATCTACCGTCGGAGATACCTATTGTTGGCTGCGAACTTACACCTTACGTGCTTCTCCGGCGGCCGGATAATACCGCCACCACCGAGGATGTGCCAGAGTCAGCTCCGGTTGAAGGTCACTTCTTAATGTACAGATGGTAAGTGATGAGAGTGGCTTATTTTTACACTTTATCTGGTCCTTATTACTTGCTTCTGCTGGATTTTTTTAATTTTAGATTTTGTGGGTTAGTGGATTTCAGCGAAAGTCTGAGAATTTCTGTGAATTGTCACTTATTAAGTTCTAGTAATTGTTCGTTTGCAAATTGAGTGTGAAAGATGATACTTTCCATTAGAAAGTGGGTTTTTATAAGAAGTCTCCAGTCTGTCTTTAGGTTCTCTATTTGAAGATGTATTACTCGTCGCAGGTATCGTGTACAGAGTGATAAGAAAGTTGCGATTTGTAGTGTACATCCATCTGAGACGGCAACTTTGCAATGTCTGGGCTGTCTAAAGTCTAAAGTTCCTGTTGCTAAAAGCTACCATTGTTCTACTAAGTGCTTTTCAGATGCATGGCAGCATCACCGTGTATTGCATGAGCGTGCCGCCAGTGCTGCTGCTGATGCAAATGACGAAGAAGAGTTGCTCCGTTTGAATAGTTCAGGCTCTGGATCTGGTGTTCTGAGTACCAGTGGTAGTTTAACTAATGGGTCATCGTCAGTTTTTCCCTCAGTCATTACTCAAAAGACAGGTGCAGGAGGGGAAACACTTGTTGAAGTTGGACGCTCAAAGACATACACACCAATGGCTGACGATGTTGGCTATGTTTTGAAGTTTGAATGTGTAGTTGTCAACGCAGAGACAAAACAGAATGTGGGCCATTCATGTACCATATTAACTTCCCGTGTTATTCCAGCACCATCACCTTCTCTGCGTAGGATGATCCCTGTTAGTGGAGCTGATGGTATTGGGCACCTGGATTCTAATGGGCGACTATTGTCTACAGGATCCTTTACTGTGCTGTCCTACAATATATTGGCTGATACGTATGCTAGCAGCGACATATACAGTTACTGCCCCACATGGGCTCTCGCTTGGACTTATCGTAGACAAAATTTATTACGGGAGATTGTTAAGTACCGTGCAGATGTAGTGTGTCTACAAGAGGTATGTTAATATATTTTTGATACAAGGTGTACTGGCTTGAAAACGTTTCTTTTTGTTTAATTGTGAACAGATACATTTGCAAGTAACTATTTACGGACACCTCTCCAATAATTTGTTTTCTTTTTGTTGTGCAGGTTCAAAATGATCATTTTGAGGAATTCTTTTCTCCTGAGCTGGATAAGCACGGATATCAAGCACTTTTTAAGAGGGAAACAAATGAGGTTTGTTTGAACGCACCCCTTTAATTCCCCATAACTTTTTCGCACTCAATTATGTGGCAGGATGTTCTGACTTGGACATGCTGATTCACTCGATTATCTTAGGTTTTTGTTGGTAATACGAATACAATTGATGGATGTGCTACTTTTTTCAGAAGAGACAGGTTTTCACATGTTAAAAAATACGAGGTATGCCTTAATTTTCCACTTCATAATCTATTTATGTAGGCCATTTTGCTAAATTATCAGGCTGCTCATCCAGGTTGAGTTCAACAAGGCTGCTCAGTCTCTGACCGAGGCTCTTATTCCTATTCCCCAGAAGAAAACTGCTTTGAACCGTTTGGTCAAGGTACTCAGATATGCGCTGCCATGTGTTTTCTGTTTCCACAAATTCTCTGTGATCATTTTTCATGTAAAACTGATTTTCATTTCTCTTTAGGACAATGTCGCCTTAATAGTTGTACTGGAAGCAAAATTTGGTAACCAGGCTGCTGACAATCCTGGGAAACGCCAGTTATTTTGTGTGGTGAGTTTTCTATCTTTTTGAAATTGTTCCTTTTGTTGGAGATGATGATAATGTTGAATCTACGTGTTTCCTTCCCTTCTGCCGTAATTGTCTCGTGGTAAAATTTTCTATCTTTATATCTATTTGATGTGTGCAGGCAAACACACATGTAAACGTCCATCATGAACTGAAGGATGTAAAGCTCTGGCAGGTTGGTCTTTATTTCTCACTGTAAAAGAACTCTCAGATTTCAGATTCTAACATCAGTACTGATCTTTATTAAATCTTTTGCAAAATAGGTTCACACATTATTGAAGGGATTGGAGAAAATCGCTGCCAGTGCAGATATTCCAATGCTTGTGTGTGGAGATTTCAACACAGTACCTGCAAGGTCTGGCTGGTTTTCCTGTTGACCCAATCTTTAAAATCTACATTAGAAGAAATTATGATTATAGTCTCTTACTCAAATTAACCTGGAGTTCCTTCTCTATGTTTTCAGTGCTCCTCATTCACTTCTTGCCATGGGGAAGATCGATCCATTGCACCCAGATTTGATGGTTGATCCTTATGGAATTTTGCGTCCTCACAGCAAGCTCACTCATCAGCTGCCATTGGTAATTTTCTTTTCCAAAGGGATGCAAAGAATCGTGAAAGACATAGTTTGCAACAAATGCATAAACATCTTGCCTTTTGAGCAATGCAGGTTAGTGCTTACTCATCATTTGCAAGAATGGGAGGCAGTCTAATTGCTGAGCAGCAAAGGAGAAGAATGGATCCTTCATCAAATGAACCGTTGTTTACTAATTGTACCAGGGACTTTACAGGCACACTTGATTACATATTTTACACAGGTTAACTCATGCAAAATATTTCAAGCTTTCGCAGCCAAGTCCTGAACACAGGGCACATCATTTTCATCGGGAAGTCATTATTTACTTTTTGATTTCAGCGGATACGCTAGCAGTAGAATCATTATTGGAACTGATAGATGAAGAAAGCTTAAGGAAGGACACTGCTCTTCCATCTCCCGAATGGTCTTCTGATCACATTGCACTATTGGCTGAATTCCGCTGCATGCCCAGAACCAGACGCTAATGCTGCAACTTACAGATGAAGCAATGTTTTATGGATATACTACAGCTGCAATTGATACTTAGAGACTGATATTAATGAAGATGGTTATAGCTACAAGAGCTGGATTCGTGTGGATTTTTCCTGCTGGGTTTTTGGCTTGCGTTCTTCACAGTTTTATTTCCTTTCATTTTACTGTAAGAAGTATGCTCAGTTTTTGGTTAGATTGTTTTTACTTCTTAGAGTTATTCCTCTTTGCCAGTAGGCTTTTCCTCCACTGGCTTGTCATTGTAGCAGATATGAACTTTAGATTCTTTAAGAAAAGAGTTATTGGGGTTTATAATCTAGAGCTCATTTTTCTATGGTTACAATCCTCTCTACGCTTGAAGAGACTGTAAAAACGATCTGTGACCTACTTACTATATTTATCATGTAACCTTCCAATAACTGAAGAAGATCCAAAACTCAAATTTCATTTAAGACATGAGACATGTCAACTAGTATTCATTATATAAGACTACTTTAATTAAGTATCTTGCAGAATTAGAACTCCAGACTATCCATTCAACTAGAGGGAAATTCATGTGAACAAGAAACAAGTCTGTGGATTGAACTTATAAAAGGCTCCACTGAGTTCTTTGTTCTTACTCTGTTTCATAAACTGTTGGCCAGGCTCATGGGTTGCAACAAAAATCGAAAAATGCTGGCTCTATGCATAACACTAGCAGTAATGTTTCTTGGTGTGAGATCAGAATTGAATTAGGACATAAAGGGATGTCAGGAATCCATGTCGGATCTCTACTCTTGTCTTCCTTTTGTCACTAATAAAGCTAAAACCCCAGACTCAACATGTTGCAAAAGACTCAAGGAAAGACAAAGGGCAGACCAAGAAATGTCTCTGTACTCTTGTCAAAGACAAGGATGATCCTGGTTTAGGGTTCAAAGTTGATGCAAATCGTGCAATGAGTCTCCCTTCCACTTGTCATGTCCCTGCAAATATCCCACAATGCCCAGGTGAGAATAAGATAATTTAATAGCGTTTGCATGGTCACAAACTAGATCTTTCTCACTATTTCATTTTGTTTGCAAGATCTTCTACATTTACCTCCAGATTCACCACTCGCAAAGATTTTTAAGCAATTCACTGAATCCTCTCAGAATGTTGGACATGGAGGTACTAAGATTAACTCATGCAAATATATTATTATTTGTAACCTTATAGGTATTATAATTAGCTATGTACGAAATATAAATATCTCACTCTTTTCACCGCTTTACACTACTATAAATACATGCAGTGGATGGAAAAAATAAGATGAGACAAAAGCAAATTAGGGTTGACGAATTTTCCCCCCCTAAACTTATCACTTTCGCAGCTTTTAATCGCGGACTTTTTGGTTATTTGTTTTGTGTCAGGAACTTTGTTCATTCTTTAATTTCATACACCATCTTTTACAATATATACATATAATTACGCACACAATTGAACATAAAGATTAACCGCGGTTTAAGGATTGCGTTTAGAATGGAAACGACGTCGTTTTGGCTTAGTCCGAGGGCCAAAACGACGCCGTTTCATGTTATGAAAAATTGGTCATAACTTTTTCTTCTCTTTTTCACCTATCTCTCTCTCCCTTTTAATTTCTATAAAAATATAACATATAATAACATAATACTCGATGTATATAATATAGTATATTATAATATATATATATATATATATATATAGTTATTTCATAACATATTATCAGCGTGAAGTGCTCCCGTTTTAGGAAATGTAAAATTTAACTTTTGCCATATTTGTTTTTATACGTTGTTATAATGGATGATTTGGCCCTCATATATATGTTATATATTTTAATGTATATATAAGCTGCAATAATGGCCAAAATACCACATGAAAAATTTGGTCTTCATATTTAAATACTAATTTTGGGAAAATAGGCGCTATCTTCCCCGAATCGATTAATAGGCTCTGCCTTCACGATCATGATCATATGGTAGGATATACCTTCTCAGATCAATACTTTTAAATATCCAGAAGACATTTATAATTTTTTCCAGAAGAACAATAAAATAATATAATGTCCCGAAAACATTCACAAAACATTCCTCAAGAACGGTAAAACAAAAATAACTTTTTGTCCATAAGACAAACAATATATTTTAAATTATTGTTATTTGAACTAATACCTAATATGTAATTATCTATTTCCATTGATTGATTTATGATAATGATATTATTTGTAAATATTAATTTGATAAATTTATTTGGTTATATATTCTAAGGGTTATAAAAAAAATAAAGAAAGTCAGTACACATATATAATTTCCAACAGCTATAATAAATATTTTCAACGACTTACATACAAATTTTTCATCTATAAATCCACTCATTTTCTTTCATCTCTTTACTCAAAATACATTTTTCCCATCACAAAAAAACTAAATGTTTATTTAGATTTTAATTTTTTATTTGGTTACAATTATTTCTTCAATTTACGGCCTTTTTGTTCTTGAGCACACTCCCAAAGAATTTCGGATGATTGTTGGTCTGCTTATTTGTGCTTCATATATCTTTGTAGTCACCTATTTATTTCATTTTCTTGTGATTAGATAATATGTTATTTTGTATTATGCTTTAATTATATAATGTCAAACGTTTATAAAATTAAATAATAAAATTTTATTATTTTTATGCAGTAATTATGTCAAATTTGGCTAAACTCAAGAGCACTGCCCTTGATATATCGGGAAACAATTGTATGAGATGGCAGTTGCAGCAAAAATGCACCTTAGAGGAAGAAAACTCCTTGATAACATCGATAAGTCAAAAACGATTTCAGAAGAGCAAAAAACTAATGCTATGATATTTTTGGTCCACCATATCCATGATGGTTTAAAAGATGAATATATAACAAAAGAAAATCTTGCAGATATTTGACAATCACTCAAAGACATTTTTGATCACCACAAATATGTGATCTTACCGGAAGCAAAACATTAGTGGTTGAACCTCCGGTTTCAGGATTACAAAAGTGTAAGTGAATATAATTCTGCTTTGTTGATAATCACTTCCAGGATAATGTTATGTGGGGAAAAAATAAGTGATTATGATATGATTGATAAAAATCTTTATACATTTCATCCTCGAAATGTAGTTTTGCAACAACAATATCGGGCTAAGGATACACGAAGTATTCAGAATTAATGCAAGTTTTCCTTGTGAAGATAATGTAGAGGTACTAGGTCCTGAAGTACCTTATATGAGCACTATTGGTGGGCTCATGTATCTTGCAAATTGTGCTAGACCAGATATAACATTTGCTACAAATCTGCTTGCAAGATACAGTTCATAACCTACTCGCAGACACTGGAATGGAATAAAACATATATTTCGTTATCTTCAAGGAACAACTAACTTGAAATGATTTTATAGTAGAAATTCTAGTGTAGATCTAGTTGATTTTGAGATGCATGTTATTTATCAAACCCATACAATGCCCGATCGCAAAAAGGATATGTTTTTACAATAAGAGGCACTACAATTTTTTGGCGTTCCCAAAAGGACACTCTAGTTGCTACCTCTTCAAATCATGCAGAAATAATTGCACTTCATGAAGCATGTAGGGAACGCGTGTGGCTCAGGTCCACGACTCAATACATACAAGAAGCAACCAGAATGGTCATACATAAAGGGCCAACAAAATTGTTTGAAGAAAATGTTGCTTGTGTCGCCCAAATTAAAGAAGATTATATTTAGAACGACCGAACGAAGCATATCCCCCGAGATTTTTCTCTTACACACGAGAACTTCATAAGAATCATGAAGTGGATATTCAATTTATATGGTCAGCAGACAATGCAACATATCTTTTCACGAAAGCGCTTCTCACTACAACATTCAGAAAACATGTTCACAGTATCAGAGTGCGTCAATTACGAAACTCATGATATCTATCTTTTCAGGGAGAGATTACATCACTGTAATCTTTTTCTCATGTCATGATTTTTATCCCTGTGGATTTTTCCATGACAAGACTTTTAATGAGGCAATGTGTAATATATAATTAATAGGTAATTAAGAAGGAGTGTTATAAATATATATATATATATATATTGCCTTTTAAGTATTATAATTACCTATGTACAAAATATCTCACATTCTTTTCCGCTTTACACTACTATATAAATACATGTATTGGATAAAAAAATGAGATAAGACAAGAGAAAGTTATCTCTGCCTTTTAATTTCTATAGAAACATAACATATAATAATATAATATTCAATATATATAATACAATATATTATAATATATATAAAGTTACAATTTATACTTTCTCGAAACTAGTAGAGAGAAAGAATAACAAAAGAAACAAAAATATTTGCAGCAGTGCCTACATGTTCAAGCATCAAAGGAAGAGACCAGATGCAATTTGGTTTCGTGATGGCTGGAGTTCTCTCAATATGGTATTTCGTGTAATCCGTTGGACCTTTGTAATCTAAACTGATAATAATAATTCACAACCACTACTATGTGTATGTGTCATTGCCTGCGTGTTAATAAAACTTATTGAGAAACTCTTAAGCATCTGATTCAAGATATAATGTGATTATAACTCTTTAAAGCATATCATATACGAAGTTATGCTTTGAAAAGTACAAGTAGGAATGTACAATGGCTTGTTTCTTAACCAAACAAATAAAGAACAGTTAGCATCTGATTTAAGATAGAGCATGAGATTTATGAAATCGACGATAGACATTTGTTAGAAAGTCTTGGACATCGAGGAAGAAATCTAGCTGTGTACTTTGAAGCACGTCAAACGAGGGAACATCTCAAGCAAATCTCCACGGCTTCGTCTCTGCAACATTTTTTTTCATGTGTTGTGCTCGAGTATCACCACAAAATAGAAGAAAAAGTCATAGTACTTAGTACTTACCTTGATGCTGATGCAGCCATTGACATCAAGAGTGGTAAGTGTAGCAGAACATGTCGGCGAGAGACTCTAGACATCTATCAGTCACCCCAACTATACCAAACAAGCTGCAAGTTTTTTGTTGTTCATTCAATGATCTCAGCATAGTTATTGACAATTGGATTTAGTACCTCAGAAATTGGAGGGAAATACAATTATTAGCAATGCTGATCACACCTGCATCTGTGATACGCACACACCTGTCATGTTAAAGGTGCATTTGCGTTAAGAAAATTAGGATTTGAAGACGCAGCTTCTTGCTCATTATGTTTCTTGTAAGGGGGAAACTTAGCTTACCATGTCAAGTTGAAAGACTCTAGCTTGTTGCATTTAGCTATATGACCAAGCCCCTCGTCAGATACATTCTGACAATCAAATTCGCAGTGTTGGTTACTAATATATATCAAAGATAACAACATCCAAGATCTCGAATAAACTGATCCATCCACAAAGGAAAAAGGACAATGCAACTAAATGAATTGGGATTCACCAATTCCTACCTGAGCGCCACATAGATCTAAGAACCTTAAGTCAGCTAAAAGTGATATCTTATTGTAGGCTTTGTCTGTGAAGCTGCAAGCAATCATAAAATCAGTTTCCACATATACATAGCTAGCTTTTCAATATAACCAGAAACAAATAAATATAGACAGCTTATATACCCTGAAAGAGCATAGAGATTTAAGGTCTGTAAAGAGCAACATTTCTGTAGCCCTTCAAGTAATCCATCATCCGTAATCTTAATGCACCTGGCGGATTGATAAAGTTTTCGTGTAAAGAAACTCAATCAAAGACTCAATTCATTCATCTCAATCCAGAAACAAGATTCTCAAAATGCCAAAGATAATGTACAAAAGAAATTGTATCTTAACTATTTATGAAAGATCTGTTTATCAACGACCTCCTCTCAACAGATTTTTCCCTTCCCTCTCTTCTCGAATCTTCTACACCAGTGAACCCTCTACTTGCTCCCGCTGGCTTCACTTGAAAACACTTCAAGCCAAACCTTCTCTTCGAAACAGAGGCTCTTAACTCTGCTCTTTAATATTCAAACCTTCTCTTTGAGCTTTAGTCTCTCGAATACTGCTGAACCACTGTAAGCTTTGGACTGAAGGCTGCTCGCTATGATGCTTTGATCTCCTTCTCACGTATCTCCGCAGCAACATATCATTACTCCCCCCTTCGATGACAACTTGCCCTCAAATTGAAACTCGGGAAACTGCTGCTTTAAATCCTTGACCAATACCCAACTACTTTCATGGGCTGGGAGATCCTTCCATTGGACCAAAGCCTCTAAGTCTCCTGCAGCAGAATACCGTGTGGCAGTAATATCCTGCGGAGAAATGATGAACTCATCCAAATCATTGAATGATTGAGGTAATGGTGTCACAGTATAGTTCTTGCTAATCGCAGGTTTGAGCAATGAAACATGAAATACTGGATAAATGGAGGATGAAGCAGGAAGCTGCAACCTGTACGCCACTTTGCCAATCCGTTACACTATTTCAAAGGGACCGTAAAATCGAGCTGCCAACTTCTGACACACACGACGGTACACCGACTGTTGTCTATAAGGCCGAAGCTTTAAGAACACCATGTCACCAATGCAAAATTCAATGTCTCTTTTGTGCTTATCGACATTCTTCTTCATCAAAGTCTGATGCGATCATGGACATCTCAACTCCCCAACATGGAGAACACAACACTGGAGACTCGGATAAGCATGAAAATGAAGCTGAATTGGAAGTAGCAATACCAAGTGGACGAATGACTAGAGCTAGAAGGAAGTTGCTGAACCAAGCTATTGAAGGAATGCTCACCAAAATGCACACATCTGAATCTCCAGAACAGCATACCTTGATGCTTACACTAAGCACTCAAGAAGGTTAGCTAATGGGCGTGTAAATCATTCAACACTCTTTTTCCCTTATGTGTGTTTTATCCCAATGGGTTTTAACACTAAGGTTTTTATGAGGCTGAATGGCTTACACATTCCTCAGGCCCATTAGGCTAATAATTTAAGTCCATGATTTTACTTAGGCCCATTAGGCTAATAATTTAAGCCCATGATTTTACCCTAATTTTCGTGTGGTTTTTGCTATTTATACCCTATGTTTTGCTCAGTAAAACTCATTCAATCATCAATCAAAATTACAAACGTTTTAAGGGTTTTTCTCTCTTGAATTATTCTAAGGTGTGTTATATCCTTAGTTACTGATCACTAGTGCGTAGTATCTAGAGATCTTAGAGTTTTTTTGAGTGTGTAATATCTCATAGACTCGACACCTATCTGTCCATTCTTCATCAATCACGATATGCACTAGATCCTTCACCCGTCTCACTTTCGAACTCATCAACTCTCAAGTTAAAACAAAATCGATTAATCCTTCATCAAGCTCGGATCCTAGGAGGCTCGTGTCAAAGTCTGAGCACGTAAAAGATGCTTTTTCTCCTCATCTAACATTGCATATCTTTCCAACTAAGACTTTTCCAAATCATAGTTCTTAGTGGACCCTTTCTCAAAACGAATTAAAGAAGGTGGATCACGACTATATAAAAAAGTAAATGGAGTCGTTCTTAAGGCCACATGAAACGAAGTGTTGTGCCACAATTCTGCCCAGTGTAAGAACTTAGCCCACGTCTTCGAGTGCTCAGAAGCAAAACACCTTAAGTAAGTCTCTAAACATCTATTCACTACCTTCGTTTGACCGTCAGATTCAGGATGATAGGCTGTAGAAAAATTGAGTTTAGTTTGAGTCAAGCGATGGCATTCACGCCAAAAGGAACTCAAAAACTTATTGTCCCTATCAGAGACTAAAGATTCTAGAAAACCATGCAGCCTAACAACTTCTTTGATGAATTTAGCTGCCACATCTGATGTAGTGAAATGGTGCTTAAACGGAATAAAATGAGCAAATTTGCTCAGCCTATCCACAACCACCAATATTACATTAACATGGTTAGAGAGAGGTAAACCTTCAATGAAATCAAGAGACAACTGTGAGAAAACCTTGTCCGGAATCGGTAAGGGCTGAAGAAGACTCGCTGGACTAAAGGTACTGTACTTGTGGGTTTGACACACCCCACATTCTGCCACAAACTGCTGTATATCTTTATACATCCCTCGCCATTGAAACTGACCTTGCACCCGCTTCAAAGTTTTCAAAATACCACCATGCCCTCCCAGAATTCCTTCATGAAATTCCCGCAAAAGAATGGGAATAAAGACAGAAGTCTTAGGAATATAACGACGGTGTTTGTAAAACACTTTCCCATCACACACCGAGAATGACTAGGATCGCAAAGAACCATCAGATAACGAGGTGATTAATCTCTGTATTTCTGTAACCTGATCAATTTCCTTGAACACCGCCTATAAATCCAAAGAATGAGGTATAGTTAAAGCCAGCAACTGTCGCTTAATCTCCAAATTGGACAGGATCATACACCTAGACAACCCATCCGCTGCCTTATTCCCCAAACCAGGTTTGTATTCAATATCAAATTCATACCCCAATAATTTGATTAACCATCGTTGATAATCCGAAGAAATATCCCTCTGTTCAAGTAAGAATTTTAGACTCCGTTGATTCGTACAAACCAAAAACTTGCGGCCAAACAATTAATGCTTCCATTTAAGAATGGCCATCACAATAGCCATCAATTCCCTCTTATAAATACACTTTCTTTTTTCCCGTTCCGTAAGAGCATAGCTAAAATATGCTATAGGGTTATGAATTTGCATTAGGACAACTCCTAATCCCATACCCGAAGCATCAGACTCCACAATGAAAAGAAGAGAAAAGTCCGGTAAACTCAACACCGGGGCTGACAACATCTTCTACTTAAGTGTGTCAAACGCTAGCTGAGCTTGAGATGTCCACTCAAATTTATCCTTCTGTAATAACACTGTCAATGGTCGAGCTAATAAGCCATATTGGATAATGAACCGCCTATAATAACCTGTGAGGCCAAGAAAACCCCTCTAGATTTTCACACATGTTGGAGTAGGCCACTGTAACATAGCTTCAATCTTAGCAGAATCAATCGCTACTCCTTCAGCTGAAATCACATGCCCCAAATAATCCACTGAAGGCTGCGCAAATTGACACTTTTTTTTCATTAGAAAATAGCTGATGCTGCTGTAATATCTCCAAAACAATCGTGACATGTCGCAAGTGATCACTCCATGATGAGCTGTAAACAAGGATATCATCGAAGAAAATTAATATAAAACAACGCAAATATGGTCGAAATAAATCATTCATCAACCTTATGTCGTTGGGGCATTTGTAAGACCAAATGACATCACTAAGAATTCATAATGACCATCTAAAGTCCTAAATGTTGTCTTCTCAATGTCCTTCTCACACATTCGTATTTGATGATAACCTGACCTGAGGTCGAATTTCGAAAATAAACAAGCTCCCGCTAACTCATCTAATAACTAATCAATCACTGGAATCGGAAATCGATCTGGAATTGTTTCTCTGTTAAGAGCCTTGAAAATCGAACAAAATCGCCATCCCCCACCTTTCTTCTTAACCAACAAAACAGGACTCGAAAACAGGCTGTGACTATGTCTAATAACCCATGTTTTCAGCATCTGTGCTACTAATTCCTCCATAGCCAATTTATGCGCATGTGGATAACGGTAAGGCCTAGCATTAATAGGACGTGACCCCGGAAGAAGGTTGATGGCATGCTCGCAGCCCCTGAACGGTGGTACCACCTTCGGCTCTTGAAACACATCTGAAACTGCTGTAACAACTGTCTTAGCTGAGATGAGTAAGGAGGAGTCCTCCTATTCGAACCTACATCCTGAGAGTGAAGAAAAGTGTGACACCCTAACTCAAGATGTCTACGTCCGGATTTGGTTCAGTTTGGCCTTGGGCGGACCAAACACTTAGTCAGTTTTAGGTTCTTTCTTTACTTAGTCTTTTTCGGGTTTTTGAGAGTTTTATAAGCCCAAAACATATGCATAAACCAACTCAAGAGGTTCTAGTACAACAAGTTTGCAAGAATGTTCGAATTTAAATGTGCCTAGACCTATTTTAACCCAGCCTTATTCCATCCTTCCTCCTTCTGGCCTCGGTCTCGCTCCTACTTAGCCACTTTCACGGTCTTTGGGTAAATCACCTACAATCACGCAGATTGGGTAAGCAAACAAATTTGCTTAGTGAGTCGGTCATTCCGTCCCACTAGGCCAAACCAGATACGTATTAAACAACAAGCAATCAAGTCAGAGATAGCATTATTCATGCACAGAGTCCAGCATACGCATATGCTCAGAGTCCGATCAGATCTGTTGCCTTAGTTACTCGGATTCACCCGAATCAACCAAAACACCAATCATGAACGGAAAACAGTACATATTCATCCAATCATTCACGCAATCCTAACCCATCTAAGACTTAATCCCACTATTGCCCAAAACGAACCAAGAATCACCTCAACGGTCCCGAAAAACTCACCTTTGCCTTAGCCTTTTCTGACACCTCTTGATGCGATTGCCAATCAAGATACTCGGATCCGGTTTTGATCGCTCTCGATCCGCTCTTTCCCTTGCTCAACTCGGCAAAAATCGGTCTTAGAGTGCTTCGCAACGATTCTGACTTCCTTAGAGATTTTCGTGATGATTTTTAGGCTGCGGCACATTTGATCCTTATTTATAGGGTTTTGGGTGAAAAACCCTAACCCTAATTCGCCCCAAGGTGGGCCAAATTCGAGCCCACCTGAATTGGATCAAGTCCAATCCGCTAGACACTTATGTCCCGGACCGACCCATGGACGGCCTAACGACTTCCCACTATCACTCCCTTCAGTTCGGACACTCAACAACCCTGTCCGAACACTTCACTTCCTGTCCGAATATTTCACTTCCTGTCCGAACACACTACCCGTTCGGACACTGTCACTCCCTTGTCCGAATTTCATGGACTTGTCCAAATTTTCCGCGGCCTGGTCCGAATTTCACGCGACCTTGTCTGAACTTCATGCATCCTGGTCCGAAATTTTCGCGACCTTGTCCGAATGGCACATGGCCTTGTCCGAATGGCACATGGCCTTGTCCGAAAGGCACTTGGCCTTGTCCGAATGACACATTGCCTTGTCCGAATGACACATTGCCTTGTCCGAATGGCATTTAGCCTTGTTCGAATGGCATTCAGCCTTGTTCGTTCAAAACCCCAGACTTTTCCTTACTTGCTCACACAAATTCCTTTGTCCCTCGAACCCATCCGGAATCACCCGAAGGGTCCGCGGAACGCGGGTGTTACAAGTCTCCCCCACTTCAAAGGATTCGTCCTCGAATCTAGACTTGGGATGGTCCAGCCTTTTGCTTCTCAAATAACTTAGGAAAATTTTCCTTCATTCTGACTTCTGGTTCCCACGTGACCTCAATTTCCCCATCGCAATCCCATTCGACTTGGACCATTCTGGTTTTCTTCCTGCGGTCTGCCTTGACCTTCTTATCTAGGATCCGGACTGGAACTCCCTCAACTGTCATGTTTTCCCTTAGGTTCGTTGGAGGTTCAACCACGACTCGTTCTCGATTGCCTAAGCACTTCTTTAGCATTGAAACATGGAAAACGACATGAAACGCATCCAGTTCCACAGGCAGTGCCAACTTATAGGCTACTTTCCCAATCCTTTCCAAAATCTCATAAGGCCCCATATACCTTGGTGTTAACTTAGCTGATCGGGCCGAACGCTCCTTACCCTTATATGTGACTGTCTTAAGGTAGACCAAGTCACCAACTGCGAACTCAAGATCCTTCCTTCTCTTGTCCGCATAGCTCTTTTGCCTATCCTGAGCTTGTTTCATGTTGAGCCTGACCATTCTCAACTTTTCTGTTGTATCCTCTATGAAATCTCGCTCCCCCACTTGAGTCCAACACAAAGGGGTTCGACATGGTCGTCCGTACAGTGCCTCATACGGAGACATCCCAATACTTGCGTGATAATTGTTGTTATACGCGAATTCGGCCAAAGGTAAGTGCTCATCCCACTTACCTCCCCAATCCAACACACTTGCCCGCAACAAGTCCTCAAGTGTTTGGATGGTTCGCTCTGACTGACCATCTGTCTGCGGATGGTAAGCCGTACTCGTATGGACCTTAGTCCCCAACCTAGCCTAAAGCGCTTTCCAAAACGCTGAACGGAACTTGGCATCCCGATCAGACACTATGCTTGCCGGTGCACCATGCAACCGAACAATCTCCCTTACATAGATTTCGGCCAACTTTTAAGCTCGATCCGTCCTATTGACCGCAATGAAGTGAGCCGACTTGGTTAGTCGATCCACTATGACCCATATCGCATCCCTTTTATCACAAATGGGCAGTCCCGTTATAAAGTCCATTGTGATCATGTCCCATTTCCATTCTGGGATCGGTAGGCTTTGCAACAACCCACTGGGAACTTGGTGTTCTGCCTTCACCAATTGGCAAGTAGGGCATTCTGAAACCCACTTAGCCACGTCCCGCTTCATTCCTGTCCAATGATAGTACCTTTTTAGATCTCGGTACATCTTGGTTGATCCAGGATGGATAGCCAACTTAGACTGATGTGCCTCCTTAAGGATTTCTTCCCGCTATCCTTGGTCGTTTGGAACACACACTCGGCCATGAACCAGAATCGTCCCATTATTCGAAATCTGGTACTCAGTATTATCGTTCTTTGCTACCTTGTTCAGATTTTCATCCATTTTTTGGGCAATCCGTACCCGACTTAGCAAATCCGCTTGGTCCGCTGCACCTAGGCCCAAAGGTTCCTCTTCAACCGTTAAGGCTGCTAGGCTCAACGTCCCGACCAGGCTAATCAGCCCTTCCATCTCTTTTTCCGAGTAGAAGTCCACCCTCTTCCTACTTAGTGCATCAGCAACTAAGTTTGCCTTACCCGGATGGTATTCTATGTCCAGGTCATAGTCCGCGATCAGTTCCATCCATCGTCTTTGCCTTAGGTTCAGGTTCGGTTGAGTGAAGATGTACTTCAAACTCTTATGATCCGTGAATACTTGGACCTTCCCACCATAAAGGTAGGATCGCCATATCTTCAAGGCGAAAACCACTGCAGCCAGTTCCAAGTCATGAGTGGGGTAATTCACTTCATGCTTCCTTAACTGTCGTGATGCATAAGCAATCACCTTCCCATGCTGCATCAGTACGCAACCCAAACCCATTCGTGATGCGTCCGTATACACCACATAAGGCTCACTTGGTTCCGGCAACGCCAGAACTGGAGTACTCGTTAGCATGTCCTTAAGCCTTGAGAAACTCCCTTCGCATTCCTTAGTCCAATTGAAATGGACATCCTTTCCAGTAAGCTGGGTCATAGGCTGCGCCATGCTCGCAAAGCCTTTGACAAAATGTCGATAATACCCAGCCAATCCAAGGAAGCTCCTTACCTCGGATGCGTTCAAGGGTCTAGGCGATTCTGAAATTGTCTTGATCTTTTTCGGGTCCACGGACACACCCTTATCCGAGACCACATGACCCAAGAACCAAATTTCCCTTTGCCAAAAGCTGCACTTACTCAGCTTCCCGAACAGCTTGTGTTCCCTTAGCTTCCCCAAAACCGTCCTTAAGTGACCTTGATGCTCTTCCGGCGACTTAGAGTACACCAGAATGTCATCTATGAAGATGATCACGAATTCATCCAAGAATTCTCGGAACACATCAATCATCAACTTCATGAAGGCTGCTGTGGCATTAGTCAGCCCGAAGGGCATGACCACGAACTCAAAGTGTCTGTACCTTGTTCGGAAGGCTGTTTTACGAACGTCAGGCTCCGCGATTGGGATCTGATGGTAACCCGAAGCCAAATCGATCTTTGAGAACATGGTAGCACCTCTGAGTTGGTCCAACAACTCATCTATCTGTGGAAGAGGGTACCTGTTCTTTACCGTTACTCGGTTCAGCCCACGATAATCTATGCACAGCCTGAACGTGCCATCCTTCTTCTTGACGAAGAGTAATGGTGCGCCCCAAGGCGAACTACTTGGGCGAATGAATCCTTTGTCCGTCAATTCACTAAGTTGCCTCTTTAACTCGGCCATCTCTGCCGGCGCCATCCGATAAAGTGCCTTAGAGATTGGGGCCGTCCCGGGTTCTAACTCGATCGTGAAAGGATCAGATCGAGATGATGGTAAACCCTTAACTGCCGCGAACACATCCTCGAACTCATTCACCACCGGAATGTCCTTAAGTTCTGTGTCCGTTTCTGTCTCGGCAGTTGTGATCGTAGCTAGGTACGATTCACATCTTAGTTCGACCATCCGTTCTGGTTGGATAGCCGAAATGATCAAGTTCCCTGAGGTGGGTCGGATTCCCTGAAACACCAGCTGATTCCCACCATTTTAAAATTTCACTCGACCGCGATGGCAGTCTAAGTGTGCTCTGTTCCTTCCGAGCCAATCCATTCCCAAGATCACGTCATAAGACTTCACTTGGCAGATCACCAGATCAACTGGCATGCTCACTCCCTCTATACACACTGGGACGTTCCGGACACTACCCAAAGTGTCCATCACTTGCCCACCAGCGGCTCAGACTAGTCATTTACCTTTCTCGGGTTTGTTCTGGAATCCCTCAGTACCTATCATTCTTGGGTGCACAAAACAGTGTGTCGCCCCCGAATCAAACAGTACATGGGTTGCCACACCACCCATTTTCACAGTTCCTACACATTTTCTATACTGCTAAGGAACTTATCATACGCAACAAGCAAGCAAGTTCACCAAGAAAATGCTAAGGTAAAGAGTGAGAAGACTCACCAGTTATTGGGCGCGCAGTGTTCTGATCCGCTGGATCCGCAACCATCGAATAAACCCTCGGCACCAATGCTTGCCTCTTTGGCGGAGGTGGCAGTGCTTCACTTGCCCGTTTCCCTGAAGGCTGCTCCAACTTCGGACAATGCGGTCAGATGTGCCCAACTTCACCGCAGTTGTAGCACATCCTTGCATCACTAGTTCGGACTTCCTTTCCCCTTGGGTCCTCTGTCGGGCAGTCCCGAATCCTATGCTCAGTGCTACCACACCGAAAGCTTGCACCCGAAGCAAATCTGCATGTACCAGAATGCTCCTTCCCGCAGACCTTGCACGTACTGCGGGCAAAAATTGGCTTCGCGGACCCATTTCCTTCCAACTTCTTGAACCTGGGTCCCGAAACACTTCCCGGCTGCACTTGCGGTACAGTCTGTACCCGCTTCCTTTCCCCAGCCACCTAGGCTTCTTCCAGCCCACTTTCCAACTGTGTTGCCTTCTCTACCAGCTCGGCAACAGAATTGTAGTTCCAGACTTGGCAAACGTTCCGGAGCTCAATTCGCAGTCCGCGCATGAAGCGACGAACCTGGACCTTCTCATCGTCCAACTCGCGACCCGCATATCGCCTCAGATTGTTGAACTTGGTCTCATATTCCCTCACTGACATGGATCCTTGGCAAAGATCCAGAAAGGCTCCCTCAAGCCGATCAAACACTTCCAGTGGGAAGTATTTTGCCCTAAACTCCTTACCGAACGTTTCCCAGCTACAGTTCGGGTTATCCATTCTTCCCGAAACACCTTGCCAACAATTGTGCGCGTCCCCTTCCAGGTAGTGGACCGCGATATCCCTCTTAAACTCTTCCGGACACCGGATAGAGTTGAAATTTCTTTCCAACCTACTTCGCCACTCGTCTGCCTCGATAGGCTTGGCACCTCCTGAAAAGAACTTGGTGCCTAACTTCTGCATGTGGTCCATCATTTTCAGATATGATGGAGTAACTGCAGAGTGTGTCTCCTCGACCACAGTTTCCATCGGAACTGGAATCACCCGCGGTGGTACTGTTGCAGCGGGCACTACAGCAGGAAGTCTTTCCAAGACTTGGGTTAACAGAGCAAACACCTCACTCATCCCAATCGGATTCGCGGTACCAGAACTCGCGTTGGGATGTTCACTTCTTTCCACACTTTGATTGCCCACACTCTGGACATCCTCATCCTCGGTCATTCCCGTCACAGCTCGGGAAGCCGCCTCGTTTCCCACATTCCTTCTGGTCCGATTACTTTTAGCCATCTACAGTGACCCGATTCACTAAGTTAGTCCCTCATACTAACTTAGTTCAATTCACACTCATATAAATACATATAAACCTTACCGCGAGACCTTGGCGCGAGGAGGATAGATTTCCATTCATCTAACCCGTTTATGCATATAACCCGACTATCCTAGAACCAAACCGCGCTCTGATACCAACTTGTGACACCCTAACTCAAGATGTCTACGTCCGGATTTGGTTCAGTTTGGCCTTGGGCGGACCAAACACTTAGTCAGTTTTAGGTTCTTTCTTTACTTAGTCTTTTTCGGGTTTTTGAGAGTTTTATAAGCCCAAAACATATGCATAAACCAACTCAAGAGGTTCTAGTACAACAAGTTTGCAAGAATGTTCGAATTTAAATGTGTCTAGACCTATTTTAACCCAGCCTTATTCCATCCTTCCTCCTTCTCGCCTCGGTCTCGCTCCTACTTAGCCACTTTCACGGTCTTTGGGTAAATCACCTACAATCACGCAGATTGGGTAAGCAAACGAATTTGCTTAGTGAGTCGGTCATTCCGTCCCACTAGGCCAAACCAGATACGTATTAAACAACAAGCAATCAAGTCAGAGATAGCATTATTCATGCACAGAGTCCAGCATACACATATGCTCAGAGTCCGATCAGATCTGTTGCCTTAGTTACTCGGATTCACCCGAATCAACCAAAACACCAATCATGAACGGAAAACAGTAAATATTCATCCAATCATTCACGCAATCCTAACCCATCTAAGAATTAATCCCACTATTGCCCAAAACGAACCAAGAATCACCTCAACGGTCCCGAAAAACTCACTTTTGCCTTGAGAGAGAGATCTCTCTCAACAACAACAACGGAGGAGGAGGAAAAGAGAGAGATTTTGATCGCTCTCGATCCGCTCTTTCCCTTGCTCAACTCGGCAAAAATCGGTCTTAGAGTGCTTCGCAACGATTCCGACTTCCTTAGAGATTTTCGTGATGATTTTTAGGCTGCGGCACATTTGATCCTTATTTATAGGGTTTTGGGTGAAAAACCCTAACCCTAATTCGCCCCAAGGTGGGCCAAATTCGAGCCCACCTGAATTGGATCAAGTCCAATCCGCTGGACACTTATGTCCCGGACCGACCCATGGACGGCCCAACGACTTCCCACTATCACTCCCTTCAGTTCGGACACTCAACAACCCTGTCCGAACACTTCACTTCCTGTCCGAATATTTCACTTCCTGTCCGAACACACTACCCGTTCGGACACTGTCACTCCCTTGTCCGAATTTCATGGACTTGTCCGAATTTTCCGCGGCCTGGTCCGAATTTCACGCGACCTTGTCTGAACTTCACGCATCCTGGTCCGAAATTTTCGCGACCTTGTCCGAATGGCACATGGTCTTGTCCGAATGGCACATGGCCTTGTCCGAAAGGCACTTGGCCTTGTCCGAATGACACATTGCCTTGTCTGAATGACACATTGCCTTGTCCGAATGGCATTTAGCCTTGTCTGAATGGCATTCAGCCTTGTTCGTTCAAAACCCCAGACTTTTCCTTACTTCCTCACACAAATTCCTTTTTCCCTCGAACCCATCCAGAATCACCCGAAGGGTCCGCGGAACGCGGGTTTTACACAAAGCCTGCATCGATTTCTTCTTCCTAATTCGAGAAGTAAGATAATCAACATGTAATGTCGGATCCCCTTTCAAAGTAACATACTTCTCCTTATACCAAAATGCTAGTTCATGTACTGTCCAATCCATCTCACAATGCCCCAACGTTTGAAGCCATTTGACCCCTAAGATCATATTTGCACTTCCCAATTCCAAAGCAAAAATTCCAAAGAAGACAGAAGAAACTGAACTTCTTTACACAGTCCCAAGCTTTTAACCACCACCCCATTGCCCAACAACACCTCACTACAAGGCGAGTAGGACGTCTTCAACTTTGTCTTTTTTAAAATGGAAGGAGAGATGAAGTTATGAGTTGCTCCAGTATCGAGCATAACTATCACTTCTAAAGTTCCCAGCTTGCCTCTAATCTTAGCTAAAGTGACAGAATCAATGCCTAAGAAAGCGTTGAATGACAGCTGAGAAAACTTTGGTTTAAACACAATCTCCTCATCATCCACTTCCGAGGTATGACTATCCAATAACAACAATTATGTGTCTTCTAACACCAACATCACTTGCAAGGCTTTCTATTTGCATTCATGAGAAGGACCGTAAGGTTCGTCACATCTGAAACACAGACCACGTCACTTTCTATCTAAAAATTCAGCCGGAGACAAATCCTTTCTACCATTACTATACGATGATCATGTACCCGAATGAGAACCAGGAACATACGTGACAGACTTCCTCCATGAATTATTACTGGGAGTTAACCTCTTTGACACCTCCTATTGTCCTTTAGTCCCCATTAATCTTCCCGGCTCTACTGCCAACGCCGTATTAAACACTTGAACGATTAATGAAGGCTCCATCTCAAGAACTTGAGTAATCATAGCCCGCAATCCCCTTGGTTTCAACATCTTCACCACTTGGTTTAATTGAGGTTGCAAACCTTTCCTAAAGATAGCAATTTTATCCTCCTGCGACAGACCACAAACCTGAAAGATTAAGTCCGCAAACTCATGAACATAATCTTCAATCGATCCTCATTGCTGTAACGCAAACAACCTATCCCTAGGCGACGTATCCGTCGATTTCGCAAAACGCAACAACAGGCGTTCATGAAAGTCACTCCAATCCACAAATGGCGCATCCAAAGATTCATAATTGAACCAACACAACGCATTACCACCTAAGCTTACCGATATTAAGTCCAATCTTTGCTTATCCGAGTACTTACCTAGTGTGTAAAAACGTTCCATAATCGTTAGCCACGCATAGGTATCACCTCCCAAAAAAATCGGCAGCTCAATCTTCTTTAACACTGTCTCCCGATCTCTTACGATTCACTCACACGTTGATCGTGAACAGAATTCCCCGGAACCGAATTCAGAACTGGTTCTGGCACACCAACTGGTTCTGAATTAGAAGACAATACCTCAGGATTAGGGACCAACAGATCTGCGACATGGTGAGTAACAATCGGAACTCGAGAAGAAGAGATACCGCGAATTTCTTGCAGCAATCGGAAAATCTGCTCGACTTTGTTATCTAACGAACATAGACGCTCTTTCGTCTCCAAGTTCGACTACGATAGCTCCGCTGCCACATCCTTCACCTGCGTCGCCACTTGAGCAAGCTCTATCTCGCCGTTCACGGCAGACTCCGACGATCGTGTCATCACCGGCATTTTGAAGCCTTCTCAATCCAGAAACAAGATTCTCAAAATGCCAAAGATAATGTACAAAAGAAATTGTATCTTAACTATTTATGAAAAATCTGTTTATCAACGACCTCCTCTCAACAGATTTTTCCCTTCCCTCTCTTCTCGAATCTTCTACACCAGCGAACCCTCTACATGTTCCCGCTGGTTCACTTGAAAACACTTCAAGCCAAACGTTCTCTTCGAAACAGAAGCTCTTAACTCTGCTCTTTAATATTCAAACCTTCTCTTTGAGCTTTAGTCTCTCGAATACTGCTGAACCACTGCAAGCTTTGGACTGAAGGCTGCCCGCTATGATGCTTTGATCTCCTTCTCACGTATCTCCGCAGCAACATATCACGGGATTTTAAAAAAGAAGACCAAACACCAAAAGTATTTAACAAATATGTAGCCTAAGATATCGTGTTTCCATCTCTATTATAATTCAACAAGTGAAGAATGATGTTATCCGAAAATGTTATGATTTATCTATCACCAAGATATAACCACATGGATAAGCAGTTTTTGGGAATTAAAGACTTACCTGGTGATATTCAGCGACTCTAAGTCTTGATAACTTTCAGCTACTAGCTTCATAGTTTTGTCTGTTAGGCTCTACAGAAATATACACATCCAAATCAAATTCTCTTCATTTAGGACAGGCGGAAAACATATAAGAGAAAATCGATGTACTCACTAAAACATTGTCATAATTACAGCTATCCATCAGGAATCAAAGTTCAAGAATACAGATAGGATACCTTGCAGCCACTAAGGTTCAAATCAATGATATGTCTGCAATTTTTCACTAGATGTATAATGCCAGCATCGGTCACCCTGAGAAAACCAATCATTAGACTCGTCTGAGGAGATAAAATCAAGAAGTGTGACACATATGGGTCAGACAGAATATCACCTCACGTTCCAGTAGATAGAAATAACTTTTAATTTCGGACATATGCTAGTTATGGTTTCGATTCCGTTGTCTGATATCTTTTGGCACCCGTTCAGGTTCAAGCACTCTAAACTTAAAAGAGCATCCTGACACTGAAATGTTCAAATGAATAAAAGACCCCCATACACAAACGTTCATGAATATCTCATATATTCACAAACGTAAAGTCACGCTCAATGATAGGTATAAGCACATGTGATTACTGGTAGAATCTGCAAGACATTTACCCGGCTTTTGACAAGTTTAAGATGACTGTCCTCAACACCATGTGCAAATTCAAGAGTGATATGCTTTACTTGCCGATATCTTGGCTGCAAAATTGAAAGCACAGTGAGTCACTAGTTCAATACCAAATTACGAAAAGGAGGTTTTAAGAGTATCGAACTTATTTTAAACTAACTAAGGACGGAGCAGCTAAAAGCCGATTCCCTGCATTTGTCATTTCGTGCAGATTGATGTTCTGAAAGAGAACAATCAACACTTTGTATCAGATTAGTATGCAAAAATTAAAAATTGGGAAGACCTGAGAAGAAGTCAAAGCTTTGTTTACCAGCCAAATTGAAGGGTAAGAGACGAGGGTGCGATACAGCCAAGGGCTCACGAGAAGTAGAGATATTAGATCTGTCTGAAGCAATCTTGTGCTCACTAATCTCATCACGCTCGTTACTATCTCTCTCCTCCATGTCTCTTCTTCCTCTTCTATTTCTTTCCTAGCTTCCATGATTCTCAATCCAAGCTTTTGAGATTTTTTTCAACTAATCAGCCTCAGGATTAGAATCTAGGCGCACGAAATATCATAAACTCAAACCTTTAAACGAGCCAAGTCTTCCCGATTCGCGCGAGTGGAGTTCAACGAGTTGGAACTTGTTTCTGCAAATTTGATTGTACCGCAGAAAAGAGTTCGAAGTTTAAGTTCCGTCTGTAAAAATAATCATGAAGCCACTTAGAGCACCTCCAACAGAGGCTCCTAAGAAGAGTTCTTAGAGATTTAATGATTTTAATTAAATGAAAAAAGGATTAATTGGATAGAACCGTTTCTTAAGTAAGAAACTTTAGAAACCTTAAGAGACCCAAACGTGTCAATATGTCATTGGATGAAGGGTGTTCTTCTCGGTGGAAAAAAAAATCAGAGATGAGGCAATTCATCGTCTTCAAGCTTTTCTTCTCGATTACTGTTCGCGGCCCCAACTCAATCCATCGTCTATGCTCCTCTTACCTCCACACTGCAGCGTAAATCTCCATCTTTTTCGCTCAATTTCATTATGCTAGGTTTTTGTTTCTTTTGTGTTTCAAAATTGATTTCATTGGGCTGCCTTTTTCTCCCATATTTGAAGGATATTGCAGCTCTGATTGATACCGGATCGTATACGAAGGAGGTCCGTCGTATTGCCCGTGCTGTGCGTCTCACCGTCGGGCTAAGACGAAAACTCACCAGCTCCGTGATCTCTTCTTTCCTTGATTTTTCTTTGGTTCCTGGATCCGAGGCTCACTCTCGTCTTTCTCATTTTGTTCCTAAGGTGTGTATTGTATTGCCTTCACTTCTCCACTTTTGTTTACTGGAATTTTTGCTTATGAGCTTATTATGTTCTACAAATCACGGATTTTAGATTCATGCATTTGTGGTTACCTTTTTTTTAATGGTGAGAATGAGTACTAGTACTTCTTTTTTTCAGAAGCTTCATGTTAGTACTACTAGTACATACTGCGTTGTGCCCATGAAACCTATGTACACACTGATGATTGAATCTATAATCATGGTTTCAGATCGATGAACATGAGATGGAAGTTGATACTGCATCATCTACTTCCCTAGCTTCTCCCAAACATTTAGCTGCAGAGCTGAAAATTTACTGCTATTTCATTGCTTGCTCTAAATGTTGTTGCAGTCTTTGAAAGAAGATCTTATAGTTGATTTAGTCGAGCAATGTCGTACTTATCAAAGACGAGACTCTGATGGACACTACAAAGTAATTTTTTGTTCCTTCCTTCACCAGCTGTTGTTTCCTCTCATTTGATTGTTTTGCTAAACAATGAGAATACTTTTGTTTTTTAATTTCCAGAGATGAGAGACTTATGTGTCAGGGATTAGCATTGAAAGATAATTTGCAGCGTGTTCTTCTGTGTCAGGGATTGGCAATGAGGCATGTACATGGAGTGATTCAGGTATGGTGGATATATGGTCCAGCCATGAGTCCAAAGAACCAACTATCTTACAGCAATTCCAAGAGGCAGGTGGCGAGTCTTACATTATCGTTGAAATATATTGACTTGTGTGCTTTCTAGTAAAAGTTTATGTGTGACTTGTGAGGAATCTGCAGGGGAGACTAGAAATACTCGCTGTATCAGTGCACGCAGAAGGTGACACAAGCATGGATCATTATGATAAGCATGATGATATGGCAATGCAGACACATAAGCCATTGTTACTTGCTGATAAGACTGAGCCTAAGCATTTGACCGAGACTGTCAACGAACTTAGCAAGAAAATGCAGAAGCAAGAGATATGTATTGCAGGTTTGTCTCTAGTGTGGTCTATTGTATCGAGACTAGTCTTTCCGCAGTTATGGTCCCCATTGAGAGTTGTGGGTTCAATAAAGAGATATTAGAAAGCAGAGTTTATTTTGGCAATTTCATTGTGACAAAACTAGTTCACTTCACATTTTAAAAGTTTTTTTTAAGAACTTCTTGTGTAAGCACCATTGGAACTTAAAAAGGCTAATAGAGTTTTTAACTTAACAAACTTCATTACTTTTTAATAAAAATATGTTAAGAACCCTATTAGGGGTTCTTAACATTGGAGATGGTCTTAAAAGGCTTACTTTATTGTAGTATGTGGGCCTAGAGTTAGAAGTAGAAATTTCTCGCTTTGAGATTTGTTCAGAAATTTCGTCGACCACCTTGTCTGCAGTCTGAACCACTCTTCTCTGCTTCTCCCTATAGCCTCTGCCAATAATCAAAGTCCGGGAGGAACACTAAATCCTAAACACATTTTGTACTTTTTATTGCAAATCGCCCAGATCCCCCAAATTTTTTACATTCTATAAAACTCTGTAGATGTTCATCAAATCCCAAAGCTTTCTCTTTTCATTGAGTAAGCTGTTTCATCAGCATCAACAATGGCGAGGAATGAGTGGAATGACGAAGGTGAGACTGAAGTGGGTGAAGAACAAGAACCTAGATCACGTCATCGATACTGAGACCGATCTCAAAGCAGCTTGCATTCTCAAAGACGCCATAAAACGATCTCCCACTGGTTTCCTTACTGCGAAATCCGTCGCTGATTGGCAAAAACTCCTCGGACTCACCGTCCCTGTTCTTCGCTTCTTACGCAGGTATCAAACTAGAGAACTTTCAAACTGTTGCTGGAAATAAAAAATGAATTAGAAAGTAATCAATTTTAAAAGAAACTCGTAAAAATGCTGATGAAAGTTGACATATTTTTGCAGGTATCCGACTCTGTTTCAGGAATTTTCGCATGCTCGTTATGCAAGCTTACCATGTTTCAAGCTAACGGACACATCACTAATGCTTGACTCACAAGAAGAGATAATTCATCAAAGCCACGAGGCTGATACAGTGGAGAGACTCTGTAGAGTTCTGATGATGATGAAAACAAAAACTGTCTCTCTCAGATCACTTCATTCTCTCAAATTCGATCTTGGCCTACCTGATAACTACGAGAAGACGCTAGTCATAAAATATCCTGATCATTTCTGCTTCGTCAAGGCCTCAAATGGAGACCCGCATCTAAAGCTTGTAAATTGGTGTGATGAATTCGCATTCTCGGCGCTACAGAAGCGAAATGAGAGCAATGTTCTTACCGGAGAGGATTCTCTTTACCGTGAGTTCAAAAGAGCTCGGTCCACATTGAATTTTCCTATGAGTTTCCCTAGAGGATATGGAGCACAGAAGAAGGTGAAAGCATGGATGGATGAGTTTCAAAAACTTCCTTACATATCTCCTTACGATGACTCGAGTAACATTGATCCAGAAAGTGATCTCATGGAGAAACGAGCTGTAGGAGTTTTGCACGAGCTTTTAAGCTTGACTATCCACAAGAAAACCAAGAGGAACTACTTGAGAAGCATGAGAGCAGAACTCAACATTCCACATAAGTTCACTCGTCTATTCACGCGATATCCAGGCATTTTCTACCTCTCATTGAAGTGTAAGACAACAACTGTTATTCTCAAAGATGGATATCGTCGTGGGAAACTAGTGGATCCACATCCTCTCACTCATCTTCGAGGTAAGTTCTATCATGTGATGAGAACAGGGTTTCTTTATCGAGCTAGAGGCTTAGGCATGGTCTCTCGAGAAGAACTTTTGCTTGATAAGCCAGAGGATGACATCGAGGAACAAGATTCTGAAGAAGAAGAAGAAGAAGAAGAGATTGTGGAAGTGAGCGAGCTTGAAGAAGATTCAGAAGATGAATAGCAATAGTTATTGAATCTAAATGTAACATGTTTATGTCCATTTTACAGACAGCAGCTATTGAATTGCATTTAAGTAATGGGAATAGAGATTGATCTTTGTAAGCATAAAGAGTCCTTGATATAATGAGAGATTGTATTCCACCAAGAAAGATTGTCAACAACAAAGGCAAACAAAAACAGAAATTGGATTCCAAACTAACAAATGAAATTGTTAGAAGAAACCTAGAACAAGATCAAAATCGACAAAACTACTGTCTATCTTTTAGGACAATCCTAAAAATAGCCTGAAAATAAAACTGAGAGGTCCACTTAATAGCAATATTAGTTGGGGGCAAAAATACATGTGCTCTCTTGGGAATGTAGAAAAAAAGAAATAATTAGTCACGTTAAAAGGAGGAAAATTTGGGAGTCTAATTGGCTAATCCCAAGCGCTGGTCACTCCAGCACCATACCCACCGCTCGGAGCACCACCATAACCTCCACCACCATATCCACCACCACCATAGCCTCCTCCTCCACCATAGTGATCACTGCCGCCTCCACCTCCCCCTCCTCTACTGTAAGAGCCTTCCTTTCTGAAGTCACGGCCACCAAAACGACCACCAGACCGTTTCTTACCACCACCAAATGAGGCACGTGAAGCGTACCGTGTGAGCCACTCAGGCACCTCTTGATTGGCTTCTTGCATCAGCTCAGCGAGTGGCCTAGCCAGTGATGAGTTGTTCTCGTTAAAGAAAGCAGTTGCTACTCCAGATTTGCCTGCACGTCCTGTTCGTCCAATACGGTGGACATAGTCATCGATGTCATTTGGTAGATCAAAGTTTACAACATGAGCCACGTGAGGAATATCAAGACCACGTGCTGCCACATCTGTTGCAACCAAGATAGGTGTCCTCCCACTTTTAAAGGACCTCAGTGCCACTTCTCTTTCCTTTGAATGCATAACAACACAAAAGTAAGTCGAGTTTAGTCAACAAATAACAAACATATTGATGATGAACTTGAAAGAATTCCTCTCAGCAGTATCATTCAGATTGTTTTAACAAACAGTTTGATTTTAGCTCTAGTCGTAGTGAAATATATATTAATTTCACAATAGTAAGGTTTGATGATCACATTTACATCAAACAAATTCAACTTCAATCAATCAGCGAACCTGTTGTGTTCTATCGCCGTGAATGGAGGTTGCTGGGAATTCATTCATGCACAGCCAATGTTCTAAGGTGTCGGCACCCCTCTTTGTCTCCACAAAAACCAAAGTCAATGATTGCTGTGAATGAAAACAGAAGAAAACCCGCATTAGATGAAAATAAATCGGGGATAAGTCAACAACAGATGGTAACTATCTCATTACCTTGTCTTGGGTCTCTCTCTGCGCGTGAAGCAGGTCCATGAGATGACTTCTCTTGTCAGACTCCTGAACAAACTCAACCCTTTGGGAAATTAAATCAGTGCTTGAACCCACCCTTCCCACGGCCAAAAATATATAGTTTGACAGGAAATCAGCTGCGAGTCTCTGTCGAGAAACATATATGCAGGTGTTAAAAGAAACGTGAAGAACCAACTTTCTTGTGCTAAATATTACGCAACTATTCTCGCATACAAAATATAAAACTCATAAGGCATTTGACTTTTTTGCCAATCTAAATCATCAAAGGTTCACCATTATGATCTGGGAAAGAACAAAATTACAGACACAGAGAATGAACTCATTTATCTAACGACCATACTACCTCACTAGAATAGGATATAAATAGAATATACGAGCAAGAAAAGAGTGTTCATGGACAAGTAAAACCAACCTGGATCTCCCTTGGAAATGTAGCACTGAACAACATTGTTTGTCTCACATCACGTGGAGGCATGTCCATCTGTTCCACAATCTTTCTAATTTGTGGTTCAAAACCCATGTCCAGCATCCTGTCCGCCTCATCTAGAGCTAAAAATCTAATCATCTGCATTGAGACTCTAGCTCTCTCTAGCAAATCATTTAACCGGCCAGGAGTTGCCACAAGGATATCAACACCCCTCTCTAGTTCCCTAAGCTGTACAAAATATAAAATAGATTCACGAATCAATGCTTGAAAGCTGATTGTCTAAAACCTAAAACCAGGATTACTTCCAATGCTTCTGTATGTTATGTAATTATGATACAAGCGAGAGACGGCAAACGTTAACTAAAAAAAAAAGAGTTCGTAAAATACAATATTAACTATGCATTGCTGAGTCCCACATCAAAACATAATTTCAACAACGGAGACTGCCATTAGGAAGGAAGGAACTAGCAGAAGCCGAATCAGTAAGTGTAAGCTACTACTCACTTGTAACAGACAATCAAGCTAGTTTACATAGCAACATCCAAAGAAAAAATCTGTAAAACAGAAAAAATATCTTTACACGACAATTACCTGTTGGTTAATAGGAGTTCCTCCATAAGCAACAACAACCTTCACACCAGTTTGGTAGGAGAACTTTTTGGCTTCATCATGTATCTGCCAAAAAACCACAGAATAAAAAATGTGTGTATAATATAAATACACATCTTTATTACAGAAACTTAGTTCTATTAGGGAACAAGTCGATTCTCAATGTTACCTGGCATGCCAACTCCCTTGTTGGTGAGAGGATGACTGCAAGAGGATAAACCGTCCGTGAACCACGGGGCCTTTGTGTCTGCTGATCTTTCATGATTCCACTAATTATTGGAAAGCAAAAAGCAGCTGTCTTCCCAGACCCTGTCTGCGCACAAGCCATCAAATCCCTCCCTCCAAGAAGTATTGGGATTGCATGACGCTGTACAGGTGTTGGCTTCGCGTATTTGCACCTCCGGATGTTCAGATTTAGTGCCTCCCCTAGATCTATGTCTGCAAATGTGTTAACAGGAGGGGGCACGTCTCCCCCACTGGTCTCAATTGGAATATCTTCATAGGCATCAAAATTAATGCCTGTATTCTCCTGCTCCATAAAGGCAGGTTCTAAATCAGTATCATCTCCAAATGGATTTACTTCACGTTCCTTACGATCCCACCCTCCATTTCTGCTGTTCCAGCCACCACCACCTCCTCCTCCACCATAACCATAACCAGGTCGGCCTCCATCATTCCTATAGCCACCGCCACCACCACCACTGCTAGGAGGAGCCCAAAGAGACCCAGTCTGTTGACCACCATACCCTGCCCGATCATTTTGTGGCAAAGGAGCAACAGGCTCTGATAGCCTGTTCCGTAGATGTGGAGGAACATAAGCAGGTTTTGCTCTAGAACCGGCCTTCTCTGAATCAGAAACATCTGCCCATGATTCACTCATAATAGAAATTTGTGACGTCTTTAATCTCGAAAAAGTTACAACTTCTCAGTAGAAAACTTATCAAAAAACGAATAATAATCGAACTCTAGCAGCTGCTCCGGTGACTTTTATCCTTCTTATCTGCGAAAGTAAAGAACCTGGCAAATTCCAAACAGGTCTATAGTTAGCACAAACGCAATGCTAGAAATCAATAGCAACTGGATAATGTAAATAACGGGGCTCGTACGAACTCCATTAAGCTGAAACCCCCATAACTCAATCAAATCTATCAAAAACATCTCAAGTCGAATTTAGAAGAGGAACAAAAATCCGGCCATTTTGATAAGAACATAAGCCAGACAGGAAAAATCAATTACAATCCAATCACGCAAACAGAACAAAGCTTGTTCACCTCAGATTATAGAATCCAAATGCATGGAGCAAAGGAACTCCAGCTACCTACAACTCGAAATCGGGAGATAACCTACGCGTAAACACAAAACGAGAGGAATAGAGATAGAACCTCAAATTCAGAAGAGAGAATCGAATCAAATCAAATCGAAGAAATCAATGATAGTCGTTCAGCCAACGGAAATGCTCGGGGAGAGAAAAACCCTAAATCGATGTTTCCTTTTGGATCGGACACCAACGAGCGAAAATAGATGTTAGTATTTTATTTTTTATTAATCTTCGATGTGACATAAAGAGAGAATATATAAGATCAGCTTCTTTTATATTTTATGGTAGTTATTTTAAGAAATATCTAAAACCTATTATATTATAAACGTCTTTTAAAATTTGTAATATATATATATATAGTCATCAGAAAAAATAATACAAATTTAAAATATAATATAGTTGTTTTTTTTCCATTTAATTGTCCTTTTCAATCAACTCGACAAAACGAATCACTTAGTAAATAGATTAACTATAATTTTTGTTATCGAAATTAATTTTTTTTTCTCTTTTAAAAAGTTATCATATTTTTGGACCTAGTGGCCGTACAAAAAATTTGAACTGAGTTTAGTGAAGTGCGACAATATCTTCGAGAACACCGTATCTTTTGAAGATGTAGATTGTAAGTTGATCGTTATCGTAGATCGTGCTCTCTATGTGATGGTGGACGGGCATAGTTAGGTGGCGGAGCAGATAAGTGCAAGTGGAAGTGGTTCCAGGTTGGTTTGGAAGTAATCTTCTATTCTGCTTGTCTGCCGCAAATTACGTTCATCGAAGTTCGTCAGCTCACTGGTCTAAGCTTCGTCGGTGAAGGCTCTGTCGGAGATGATTAGGTGTTATTGGTAAGTTTAGGTGTTGGTTTATGACTAATCTCCAGATTAGTTTTAAGTTAGGTAGTTTGGATCTTGGTGTCTACTATTTGTTAAGTCTCCCTCGATTTTTGTTGGGTTTTAGAGCTAGGTTTTATCTTGTTGTTTGTCATTCTGATAGTGTTCCCTTACCGAGTCATCTACACTCTCGCTGCCAAGGCTCCTTTAAGTTTTGGTTTTTGGGTTATAAGCGAAGCAGCGGTTCTGATTTTTTTCTCTTGCCTAGCAAGGATGCCACCAATTTTTAGGTTGTAGATGGTTGAAATTGGGTCGAAGAGTGTACGCGTGCAACAGAGATTGGTCCTCTTTGGCTTGTCTCAAGTTGGATTTTAAGGTCTTCCTTGTCCCTAGTTCTACTCAAACGTTTCATTTGGTTGAGTTGTGACATGGCCGTAAAGGCTTCTGTTTTTCTGGTTGTGGTGGGTTTTTTCTATCTATTTATTAGTGTTGCTACCGGTTTGACAACAACTATGGCTTCCGGTCTTATTGGTGTTATATATCATTGTCTCCATAATATTCAATGTTATACATAGGAATGTGACTTTGGGTAAAAAAATTAGGCTCAACCCAAATCCAAAATAAACCCGTCCAGAAAAAAACTCAAAATAAAAAAGCCCAATAAGACTTAAAGTCTTATTAAGACTACCCAGAAAAAACACAGTAATATATGAGTTTTATAGGGGTATCCACATATAAAAAGAGAAAGAATTACAATAGTATAAATAATTCAAAATAGGAGAGAGTAAAAAAAAAAAGAGAAAATAAACAAGAGGAGTTAAAGTAAAAAGAGGTGAGAGAGTAAAAAGAGGAGAGAGAGAGTAAAAAGATGAGAGATAGTATAAATAGGAGAGAGTGTAAAAAAATGAGAGATAGTAAAAATAGGAGAGATGGTAAATAGAGAAGAGAGAGAATAAAAAAGAAGAGAGAGAGAGTAAAAATAGTTAAGAAAATGAGAGATATTAAAAAGAGTTAAAAAGAGGAGAGAGAGTAAAAAGAGAAGAGAGTAAAAAGAGGAGAGAGAATAAAAATAGTAGAGAGAATAAAAATAGGAGAGAGAGTCAAAAAGAGGAGAGAGAGTAAAAGAGTTAAAAAGAGAAGAAAGAGTAAAAAAGAGGAGTGAGAATAAAAAAGAGAAGCGGAGAGTAAAAAGAGTTAAAAAGATGAGAGATAGTAAAAAAAGTTAAAAATAGGAGAAAGTGTAAAAACAGTTAAAAATAGGAGAGAGTGTAAAAACAGTTAAAAATAGGAGAGAGAGTAAATAAAGGAGAGAATAAAAAAGAGAAAAGAGAGTAAAATGAATTAAAAATGGGAGAAAGAGTAAAAAGAGTTAAAAAGAGGAGAGAAAGTAAAAATAGTTAAAAAGATGAGAGAGAATAAAAAGAGCAGAGAGAATAAAAAGAGAGGAAAGAGAATAAAAAATGAGAGAATAAAAAGAGAAAAGAGAGTAAAAAGAGGAAAGATAATAAAAAAAGAGAAAAAGTAAAAAGAGAATAAAGAGTAATAAAAGAAGAAAGTAAAAATCTAGTTACAGTCCATTTATTTTTTGTTATTGAAATAAGACTTTGGGCTTTTATTTTTCTTCTGAGTTTTGGGTACCCAATGGGTAAAAACCTAAAAGTAACATCCCTAGTTATACATGTGACATAGAAAGTGCAATGGTGTTCATCGTTTTTTAGTTAGTGCTTGATCTTTTTCTTACCTTTCTAGGTTTTTCCTTCCGCTTATAGTAAACCTTATAATTTGGTCAATTTATGCTCCCAAAGATTTGTCATCTGGCAGCTCTTGTTTCCTTTGTTTAGGGTTCACTTTCAATGTTTTTTTTTGGCTTATGTATGTTGTGGTTGTTGATACCTTTTCTAATAAATATTTAGATGAAGAAAAAAATCTTATAGATTAACTAACTATGATTTTTCTCCACTTTTAGGTTTTCATCCTTTTAATTTAGTTTCAGACATTATCTGACAAACCTTATTAGAGAACATTTCTAAATCTATGAGTTTGTGTTTAGTTTTTGGTGACTAATTCCTTTAATAATTTCATGAATAAATAATGGAGAATTTCTCCTTGTGACAAAAAAAAGTAAAACTAAACATAAATAAAGGACATTAGGTGAAGTACTTGTCATTGATTTCCGATATGTAACAACCACACACTCAACAATCATATTTCGAGTTATAATGAATATTGGAAAGATTAGTAATCATAAGAGTTCGAGTTAGAATGAATATTGCAAAGAGGCTTGGTTCTTGCTTTGTGCAATATGTACATTTGCCCAAGGCCCCGACAATTTTCTTTTAAAAGTTTTAGTGTATTTTAAATCCCAATGTTTTTTGAAAAAGAGATCATCTCGTAACTAAAGCTAATTTATTTGTATTGCGTATGACCCAACAATTCTTTTATTATTGAGGTGATTTAATGCTTTCCATCCAAAAAGGTGGTCTAATGTCAATAGGATAAAGTTTTATTTGAATGTTAGATTTGAATAAAGGTGAACCAACAATGATTAGATTCACATATGAAAAACTTAAAAGATTGTGTATTAATTGTCTCAGGATAATACACAAAATAAAAATTTCTATGTACTTGCTCAATACACTAATGAATCAAGATGGTGAAGAAATTTATCAAGTCTTTTAAGGTTGATAGATCTCAGAGTTTTCGTTTATATAATTATGAACAACAACTTCCACAACATGATTTGGTGATTGATGCACAACCACCGAGACCACAAACCCAAATGATTGCAGCATATCTTCTATAGCATATACCGTGGTGATTGATGCACAACCACCGAGACCACAAACCCAAATGATTGCAGCATATCTTCTATAGCATATACCGCCTTTATATCATGACTTTATTCCAAACTTCGAGTTTTTGTCTAAGGCATGAATTAGCTGGATCAAACTCAAAGACAAATGATTGGAATAGATGTAGAATCTCATCAAGTTGAACTGGAGATTGGGTATCATCTAAAAGGAAACCTCATGTAGAAGAGAAGAATGAACGACAAAAAAAGAAGAAAATATAAGCATAAATAAAGTTTTGTTAGGAGAAGTGGAATCAACTATTAATTTAAAGAGTTTCTACTGTAGGTAGATAAATGAGGTGATTGGTGAGGTTTTATGTTGAACTTAATATAAATTTAGTTTTTATGATTTCCATTTATGAAATTTGTCCCAAGTTCTCTAGATTTGTGTTAATTTAACAAATCAAACAATTACCTTAATGAAGAAGAAAGACTAACCTTGATCCATTGCTTTAATGATGGTGTGGTTCAAGCCCTTTTGATTTTATCCTCCCTTAACCTTTAATCTCTAATCAAGCCTTTGATAGACAAGGATCTCCTTAATTCGTGTTGTGTTTCAAGTACACACAAAGAGGTAGCCGTTTGTTTGTCTTTGTTGTGCGTTGGAGAGAAAGACGAACGTAACTATTCTTATATATAACAAAATGAATGTGCATATCACATTATTCCTTATGACAAAGACGCAAAGACACAAAGACGCAAAGACGCAAAGATGCAAAGACGTAACCGTCTTCTTTGCTTTTAAACACACGTTCATTTATATATATATATATATATATATATATATACATACATATATGGTTATATATATATTTATATATTTAGTTATTACCATATATATACATATAAATATATATACTTTATATATAGAATAATTGTTGTAGATTAAGAAATGCTAACTTGATGTTGTTGTTGTAGGTTTGAAGAAGAAGCAAAACAAAAGACGCAGAGTAATTACGAGTTCCCTAGTTCTAAACCGATCTAGGTACGTCTCGGTGAGCAAATCACCTGCTCACAATGGTTCATAAGAAGAAGTATTACAAGAACCTCTCTTAACCACTCACCAGAATCCTCACAAGAAGCTCTCTCAAAGAAACACCCTAACCCTTGTTAGTATCTCTCTCTTGCCTCTCTCTCGTTTCTATTACAGGTCATAGTTCCAAATTTCTTATTTATAACTAACGACTCTGCTCTGCTCTGATCCTCTGCAGCTCTGATCTCTGCCACACTGCTCTGAACATAGAAGACCGAAGACTCAACATTCTTCATAACTCATCATATGACCCATAACACATTGGTCCAAAAAAAGTCCATGAGAGAAGATACAAATCTTGGCCCACACCAAGCCCAAAACCGGAACTCAGCCCAGTAAAGAGTAGAATCTGGAACGACAACTTACAATCTCCACCTCGTTCTCGATTCTCTCTTACTCATCGGAGATCTCTCTCCGAAACCCTGTTCGACTGCCTCCGTCGAACAGAAAAATAGCCATGTCGGCCATCAGTCTTTCAAGACCTTCAACTTCAGTAGCCCTTCCTCCAATTTCTTTACGGGAAGAGGCTTCGTCATCATATCAGCAGGGTTTACCTTCGTGTCTATCTTCACCACTTTCAACGATCCTTCTGCAACAACGTCTTTAATGAAGTTGAACCTGGTATAAAAATGCTTAGTTCTTTCATGATAAGCATAGTTTTTACTTAGAAATATTGCGCTTTGTGAATCGCAATTGATCTCTGCATGTTCCTGCAATTGACCCAGTTAATTTGTTATGCCTTTCAGCCAGATCGCCTCCTTAGCAGCCTCCACCAACGCCATGTATTCGGCCTCTGTGGTGGACAACGCTACTGTTCTTTGAAGACCTGACCTCCAACTCACCGTGTTTCCAGCCACTTGAAAAACATAACCGGTAGTACTTCTCCATCTGTCTAAATCACCAGCAAAATCACTGTCACAAAATCCTTTTATATTGAACTCTTCTGATTTTGTGTATGTCAATTTATAACTTATCGTATTCTTGACATATCTCATGATCCATTTTGCAGCATTCCAGTGATTTTGATTTGGAGCACTCATGAATCTGCTAACCAACCCAATGGCATAGGCTAAGTCTGGCCTGGTTCCAACCATCGAGTACATCAAACTTCCCACGGCATTTGAATAAGGTACTTTTCTCATTTGTCTTTCTGTCTCTTCTTTCTCTTCTTCTGCTGTGCTGGATAGTTTAAAATGTGCGCCTATAGGAGTATTCACAGATTTAGCTTGATCCATGTAGAATCTTCTGAGAATTTTAACCAGATAATCTTGCTGTGTCAAATGCAAAATTCCTTGCTTTATGTTCCTTATAATGTCAATCCCTAAGATTCTCTTAGCTGACCCCAAATCTTTCATGTCAAATTCTTGATTCAACATGCTCTTTAACTTGACAATTTCTTTCATGTCTTTAGATGCCACTAGCATGTCGTCTACGTATAGCAGTAGATACATGTAGTTTCCTTCTCCTAGGTTCTTGAAATATAGACAAGCATCATGCATAGATCTTACATATCCTTGAGATTTCATGAATTCATCAAATCTGATGTTCCATTGTCTCGAGGATTGTTTTAACCCGTGAATTGATTTCTTTAACAAACATATCATGTCATCATTAGAGAAGCCTTCAGGTTGTTCCATCAAAATTCTTTCCTCCAAATTCCCATGTAGAAAAGCCGTTTTAACATCAAGTTGTTCTAGCTCCAAATCTAGATACACCACCATAGATAAAACCAGTCTGATTGTCACATGTTTGACTACCGGTGAGAATATCTCATGGTAGTCAACTCCTTCTATTTGGTTGTAACCTTTGGCAACTAGTCTCGCCTTGAATCTTAGTTTAGCTTTTCCGGGAATTCCTTGTTTAATCTTAAAAATCCACTTGCTTCCAATCACTCTTTCTCCTTTAGGTCTTTCAACTAAAATCCAGGTGTTGTTCTTCTTCATCGAATCAATTTCTTCATCTGCAGCTTCCTTCCATGAATTCTTGTCTTTGCAATTCATTGCCTCTCTGTATGATTGTGGCTCGTCCGAATCAATTTCTTGAGCCACATTCAATGCATAAGCTGCTACATCTGAATCATCAAATCTACTAGGAACCCTTGCCAATTGATATCCTTCCAATTCATTTCCATCTAACACATCTTCCTGTTGTTCCTCATTTGATTCATGTGCACCCTCAACTTCCTCAGATGATTCCACATTCTGAATGTTACTACTTTCTGACTCATTTGGAAGAAGAAAAGTAACCCTTTTTCTTCTTATCTCTGGAATATCTGTCGTTTTTTCATGGTTTCCAATGTCCTTGTATACGACATTCTCACAGAAATTCACATCCCTACTTATCACACATTTTCTATCTTCTGAGCTCCAAAACCGATAGCCTTTGACCCCTTGTGGATATCCAACAAAGATTCAATTTTTAGCTCTAGGCTTTAATTTCCCTTGGTCAATGTGATAGTATGCAAGACATCCAAATTGTCTCATATGTGAATACTCTGGTTTGATTCTAGACCATACTTCTTCTGGTATTTGAAAATCTATGGCCGCAGAAGGAGACCTATTAATCATGTACACAACAGTTGAAGACGCCTCAGCCCAAAATGACTCTTCTAAACCCGTTTCACACAGCAAACTACTTACCTTTTCCAATATAGTTCTATTCAATCTCTCTGCTACACCGTTCTGCTGCGGGTTGTATGGACACGTCTTGTGTCTCATTATGCCATTTTCTTTGCAGTATTCGTCAAAGTTCTTATTGCAATACTCGAGTCCATTGTCAGTCCTCAAAGTTTTAATTTTCTTACCACTTTGATTTTCAACCAATGCTCTCCACTCTACGAACTTCGAGAAAGCCTCATCTTTAGTCTTTAGGAAATAGATCCAAGCCTTTCTGGAATGGTCATCAACGAATGACATATAATATTGACATTTTGCTAAGCTTGGTGTGACATTTGGAGATCCCCACAAGTCTGAGTGTATGTACTCAAGGTTTATCATTGAGTTGTGCTTACCAGATTTAAACGGTAACTTGTGTGCCTTTCCAAAAATACAAGGTTCACATCTTTTCAGACTTGATATCTCTTTCTTGCTCAATAACTCCTTTTTGACCATCATTTGTAGACTTTTCTCATTAATATGTCCTAGCCTACAATGCCATAGAGTAGTTGAGTCAAGAGCTTCCTCCATATTCATCATTTCAGACCTTGTTTTCCCATCAAGAAAATATAACGTGTCTCTGTAATCACCAACAATCATTTCCTTTTTATCTTTGAAGACTCTCAGTCTGTAATTTTTTGACTGGAACCAGCAACCTTCAGATTCCAGTTGCCCCAAAGATATTAAATTTCTCCTAGCTGTAGGGGAGTATCTTACCTGAGTCAATATCACTGTTTCTCCTTTGTGATTTATAAACTCAATCTTTCCTATTGCTGTGATTTCACACGATGTGTCATTTCCCATAAGTATCTTTCCACCATTTATATTCTCCACCTCAGTCATGAGATCCCTTCTGCATGTAATGTGGTAAGAACATCCTGAATCGATTATCTAATCAATTTTGTTTAATCCTGTCAATTCCAACCAACATAAGGGGTACATCCCAAATAGATTTAGCCACGAAAGCTTCAGCTTTAGTTGTCTTATGTTGACTTGAACTTCCCTATCTTTCTTAGGATAATTGACCTTAAAATGTTCAGTACTGCCACATATCCAACATGCCTTCTTGTTTTTACCTCTCGATTTACTTCTGCTAGTTCCTTTTCCCTTAGTTGAACTCCATTTTTCTGATCTTTCCTCTGTCTTGAACATATAGCCCTTCATTAACTGATTTCTGTTTGTAGAATCCTTTGCTTTTCAATTCCAATTCTATATAATAGGCAGATCTTATGATTTTCTTTGACAGTTATGGTGATTCTTCCACTGCTATATTTTAGTGTGTGGACCAGATTTTCGAATTGACTAGGTAGACTATTCAGCAAAATCGCAGCTTGATCTTCATCATTCATAACTACCTGCACACTTGACAGATCAGAAACTAGTTTGTGGAAAATATCCAGGTTTTTGTTGAGAGTCTTAGATTCATCCATCTTGAAACTGTAGAATGTCTGCTTTAGGTGAAACCTATGCGGTAATGTTTTAACTTGATATTCTTCTTCCAAAGCATTCCACATACTGAAAGCTGTAGGTTCATTTATAACCTTTCTGAGTACTAAATCTGTAATACTCATACTGATAAGATTCTTAGCTCTTCGATCTTTATCTAACCACTTAGGATCAGCCAATATATCTTCATCAGTGTTTTCTCCACGACTTATTCTTTGTTGTATTGGTTTTAGAACAGATTCTAGTCCAATGATCTCTAGAGCAGCCAACATCCTGTGTTTCCAAATGGTGAAATCTCCTTCTCCATCAAACTTATCCACTTCAAACCTTCCATGAATTGGTTCCATTTTTTGTATAAGTATTCAAGTATTGATCTATATAGAAACTTGATTCCCTTTCACACTCTGAACAACACCGAGATCTTTACAGTTTCAATCCAGCTCTGATACCATTTGTTGAAGATTAAGCAATGCTAACTTGATGTTGTTGTTGTAGGTTTGAAGAAGAAGCAAAACAAAAGACGCAGAGTAATTACGAGTTCCCTAGATCTAAACCGATCTAGGTACGTCTCGGTGAGCAAATCACCTGCTCACAATGGTTCATAAGAAGAAGTATTACATGAACCTCTCTTAATCACTCACTAGAATCCTCACAAGAAGCTCTCTCAAAGAAACACCCTAACCTTTGTTAGTATCTCTCTCTTGCCTCTCTCTCGTTTCTATTACAGGTCATAGTTCCAATATTTCTTATTTATAACTAACGACTCTGCTCTGCTATGCTCCCCTTCAGCTTTGATCTCTGCCACACTGCTCTGAACACAGAAGACCGAAGACTCAACATTCTTCATAACTCATCATATGGCCCATAACACATTGGTCCAAAAAAAGCCCATGAGAGAAGATACAAATCGTGGCCCACACCAAGCCCAAAACTGGAACTCAGCCCAGTAAAGGGTAGAATCTGGAACGACAACTTACAATAATAATACAATATAATTTGGCAAGGGAGGAGGGTTATCAATACACCCGATTCTAATACGTTAATAGAAACCGATCCATCACGGTATCATCATATATATTGGAATCTATAACCTTAATATGAACTTGATATCTATAAGTAAATCGATAAACACATCGACCATATATAATAGAAAATATTCTTACATTCTCCCACTTGGTCGTTGTGTTGACTTAATGGTTTAATATCTATAATATGCACTTTTGTGTCAAGATCATTAATCCTTTATTTATCGTAGTAAAATCATAACTGATCGAATCATGGCGGTTGCCCATCATTTAACGACAAGTTTCCTTCCATGTATCACAAATCAATTTTAACTTCACTATTTTCTTTCTTTAATATTGAGAGAAACTTAAATCTCAAATACTCATGTCATCTTTAAACTAAAAAAATGTATACATATACTATAATGATAACATGTTTAATAAAAAAGAACAGAAACATATCCTTAAGTGAATTCAGAGTTTTACAAATATAATAAGCATAGCACAGCTAAAATAGCAAGGTCTTATCTATAACACCCATACGCTCTACATGGCCAGTAAACGTCTTGGGTGGCAATCCCTTAGTTAACGGATCCGCTACCATCATGTCCGCCCTAATGTGCTCAAAAGTTACTCTTCGTTTCTGTACTTCTTCTTTCACAGACAAGTACTTTAACTCCATGTGCTTAGCACCTTTCGCGTACTTATCGTTTTTAGAAAAGAAGACAGCTGCAAAATTATCACAATAAATTCTTAGCGGCTTGGCTATGTTGTCGACAATCCCAAGTCCTAAGATAAAGTTATGCAACCACAATGCATGAACTGTGGCCTCAAAGCATGTCACAAATTCGGCCTCTATAGTGGAAGTAGCAATCACGGACTGCTTTCCACTTTTCCAAGATACTGCTCCTCTAGCTAAGAACAAGTAGCCAAATGTCGATTTTCTGCTGTCGACACATCCGGCGTAATCTGAATCTGAATATCCGATGATCTCTAGGTTGTCAGATCTTTTGTACGTAAGCATGAGCTCTTTGGTGCCTTGCAAGTACCTGAGAACTTTCTTTGCAGCTTTCCAGTGGTCCATTCCAGGATTACTTTGATATCGACCCAACATACCAACAACAAAGGTGATATCTGGCCGAGTACATGTCTGAACGTAGTTCAAACTCCCAACCACTGATGCACAAGGAATTCTTTCCATTTCTTGACGCTCCAATTCATTCTTTGGATATTGCATTTTACTGAACTTGTCTCCCTTCTGAATTGGAGCTTTTCCTGCAGAGCATTTTTCCATGTTATATCTCTCTAAAATCTTATTGATATATCCTTTCTGAGACAAACTTAACAATCCTTGTGATCTATCTAGAATTATTTCTATTCCGATCACATAAGATGCCTCACCCATATCTTTCATTTCAAAGTTCTTAGAGAGATATTTCTTTATATCACATAGCATGCCCATGTCATTTGCAGCAAGCAAAATATACATATAAGACCAATATAAGGAACTTGCTCCCACTGACTTTCATGTAGATACACCGATCAACAATGATCTCTACAAAACCATATGCCGTAATGATATCATTAAACTTTAAATATCATTGTCTGGAAGCTTGTTTTAATCCATATATTGACTTTCTCAGCTTACACACCATATTTTCTTTTCATGTAACCACAAACCCTTCAGGTTGGTCCATATATACTTCTTCCTCAAGCTCTCCATTAAGAAAGGCAGTTTTTACATCCATTTAGTGAAGCTCTAAATCATAATGAGCGACCAAATCCAAAACAATCCTTAGAGAATCCTTCTTAGAAACTGGAGAGAAGGTCTCTTTATAGTCAATACCGTCTTTCTGGGTGAAACCTTTAGCAACAAGACGAGCCTTGTATCTTTCAATGTTACCGTTCGAGTCACGTTTAGTCTTACAGACCCATTTACATCCAACGGTTTTGAAACCGTCAGGCAACTCTACTAAGTCCCATAAATAATTAACACCCATAGAAGTCATCTCTTCTTTTGAGGCATTTAACCACTTTTCAGAATTGTCACTTTCCATGGCTTTTCGGAATGTTTTCGGGTCTTCATCAAGGCTTAAGTCACATTCACTTTCAATAGCGTAGATCACATAGTCATTTGATATGGCAGATCTTCTTTCCCTTACCGATCGCCTTAAAGATTCTTGTGTTACACTACTCTCTCCTTGAATTGTGACTGGTTCATTATCTAGTTCAACATCTAGTGGAATTGTCACTTGATTGTGTTGTAGTATTGTGTCATTTGACTTTGCTGAAACAATAGGAACAACAACTTGAGGTGCAATGAGAGGTGAATATTTTTCAACATGAACTTCTTTAATGTACACCTTTCTTTGTTCACCACTCCCACTAGTTTGACCATTCTCAATGAACCGAGCATTACCCGTTTCAACTATTCTCGTACTATGGTTAGGACAATAAAATACATAGCCTTTCGATTTTCCAGGATAGCCAATGAAAAATCCACTGACAGTCCTAGAATCAAGTTTCTTTTCATGTAGGTTATATGGTTTTACTTCTGCTGGACAACTCCAGACAAGTAAATGTCGTAAACTAGGTTTCCTTCCCATCCACAGTTCAAAAGGAGTCTTCGGAACTGCCTTACTAGGAACTCGATTCAGTAAATACGTTGCAGTATTTAATGCATATACCCATAACGAAAGGGGTAAATAACAACTACTTAACATACTCCAAACCATATCCACTAAAGTACGGTTTCGCCTTTCAGCTACACCATTATGCTGAGGTGTTCTGGGCATTGTGTATTGAGCACATATGCCTCTATGTTCAAGTAACTTTGCAAATGGACCAGGACATTGTCCACTTTCAATGAATTTTTCATAAAACTCACCGCCTCTATCAGATTTCACTACTTTTACTTTGCTTTCTAACTGTCTTTCTACTTCATCAATGAACATCTCTAGGACATCCACTTACTTAAATTTTTCATGCAGTAGATAAGTATATCCATAACGTGAATAATCATCAATAAAGGTGATGAAGTATTTTTCACCGCTCCAAGAGGGAGCATCAAAAGGGCCACATATATCGGTGTGTATTAATTCTAGAAGTAGAGTACTTCTTGTGGCTGGTTTCTTTATTATATGTTTAGTCTGCTTTCCTTTAATGCAGTCTATACACACATCTAGGTCACTAAAATCCAATGGAAGAAGAATTTCGTTTTTTATCAACCTCATCATTCTTTCTTTGGAAATGTGGCATAATCTCTGATGCCACAAGTAAGCTGAGCTTATGTTAGATGCACTACGCTTAATGCCTTGATTCTCAATATTAAACAAAGATTCAGAAAACTTTATATCAAGATTGAATTTATAAAGTGAATCAAACTTTGTACCACTACCATAGAAGTAATCATTTTGGTACATAGAGAAAACACCATGTCCAATCTTAAAATTAAAACATAAATCGTCCAACCTACTTACGGAAACAAGATTTCTAGCACACTCAGGTACAAAGAGACAACCTTCGAGATCTACATGACAACCAATATCTAAGATCAACCTATAAGTCTCAATGCCTTTAATGTGTGACTTCATTCGGTTCCCCATGAACAAGTACTGCTCAGGTCCTCTTATGCGCTAGATCGAACTGAATCCCTGTTCAATATGAGACACATGAGTAGATGCACCAGAATCTAACCACCAATTATTTTTAGGCACTTCAACAAGGTTCAATTCAGAACAAACATATAAATGTTGTGTACCTTTCTTATCGAACCATGCCTTTCTTTTCGGACAGTCTTTCTTGAAGTGTCCCATTTTCTTGCAAAAGAAGCACTTCATTTCCTTTTGGATTTGACTTTCGGGTCGTTTCATGAAAGTTTTACCTTCTTTTTGTCCTTAACACTTGATTTCTTTCTGCTGCTGCTGGCACTTCCAAAGCCTGCGAAAAGAGCAACTTGGTCGTTCAACTTCTTTAATCTCCCTTCCTCTTGAACGAGCATAGCCTTCAATTCGTGATAGTTTCATTTATCTTTAATGGTGTTATAGTTCACCTGAAACTTGGCTAAACTCAAGAGGTAGAGAGTTCATAACGAACTGGACCAAGAATGGCTCATCAACTTTCATTCCCAAGGCCGTTAACTTTGATGCCAAGTTAGACATGTGCGTCACATGATCATGGATTGGTTGGGACCCAGTCAAACTTTTTCGTAGTTAGCTCACTCATGAGACTTCCTACAATCGATTTGTCTGCCAATTCCGATTGTGAACACTCCTTAATTTTTGTTATAAATTCCCTAGCTTTCTCAGTCTTAGACATAAATGGCTTAATACTTTCTGCTATCCGTCAATCTCATGAGGTTCAAACTCAGCCTGTTAGATCGCTCCCAAATCTCATAGCGAGACTTATCAGCTTCGGAGCTATCAACTGTAATGGTTGGAGGTACCTCATCAGTGAGTATAGCATGATCCAAAGACATTACACCCAGTGTGAACCGGATCTGTTCGGACTACTCCTCATAATTCAGCCCATTAAATTTCACGACCGAGTTAGCAGATGCATACATGCTAGATGAAGCTGCAATCATTTATACACGCTTACTCGTTAGTGCTTTGAGACTTTTATACAGATTCTTAAATTTTATACAAGACTTTAAAGAATGTGTTTAAGTAACTTTTTGGGCAATACTTAAATACATGCACTCTAAGTGATGCTAGTTTTAGATTTTTTTTTGATTTTTTTATAATTAATCAAATCACATATAAATCAAATAGATATGTTACCTTCGGGTAAACATACTATCGACTATAATGGAAATGACTAATTCTTTTCGTATTATTAAATATATTCAATGATCCACCTTTGGGTGATCTCCAGAGATATAAATAATAAATCAATTGATCATTAGAACTTTAGTATCATTTTAGCATTTCTTTAATCATGATCAATTATAATTCTACTTTAATGTTTACATATAATATGACAAGACCACTTTGGTGATTAGCATGTCACATACAATGCAAATATTAAATCTTAATGGATAAATTTATTGTATATTGTATTAATACTTCATAATACAATTACCTTAATTTATAAATGCAGCAGAAATTTTATTGTATATATACTTTATGTATATTATATATATAGTTTATACATAAACATATGTCAATGTGCTTACCGTTAATGCACTTACTGTTAATGCACATAACGTTAATGCACACAATGTACTTACACACTTACTGTCAATGCACATAACGTTAATGCACACAACGTGCTTATCCAACATTATGTCAGTTTTTTATTTATTTATTTATTTTAAATATCAGTTCTTAATACAACGCTTTGATTAAACATGTTTAATACAAACTTGCTTAATATAATTTCATTTCATGTACGATTCATTTTACAATTCAGTTATGATCAACCGTTTCGAGTAGTAATTAATATGAATTCATGATTTTCTCATTAACTTGATCCAACATCACCATTAACGAAACGTAACGGTTATTTGTGTGATTTAATCATGAATCCTCTTTAAAATCAATTACAAACAACTTTTCTACGTGAAATAAACAAACCTAAATGGCTCTGATACCAAATATAAATTTAGTTTTTATGATTTCCATTTATGAAATCTGTCCCAAGTTCTCTAGATTTGCGTTAATTCAACAAATCAAACAATTACCTTAATGAAAAAGAAAGACTAACCTTGATCCATTGCTTTAATGATTGTGTGGTTCAAGCCCTTTTGATGTTATCCTCCCTTAACCTTTGATCTCTAATCAATCATTTGATAGACAAGGATCTCCTTAATTCGTGTTGTGTTTCAAGTACACACAAAGACGTAGCCATTCGTTTGTCTTTGTTGTGCGTTGGAGAGAAAGACAAACGTAACTATTCTTATATATAACAAAATAAACGTGCATATCACTTTATTCCTTACGACAAAAACGCAAAAACGCAAAGACGCAAAGACGCAAAGACGTAACCGTCTTCTTTGCTTTTAAACACACACTCATATATATATATATGCATACATATATGGTTATATATATTTATATATTTAGTTATTACGATATATATACGTATGAATATATATATATATATACTTTATATATAAAAATAATAATACAATATAATTTGGCAAGGGAGGAAGGTTATCAATACACCTGATTCTAATACGTTAATAGAAACCGATCCATCACGGTATCATCATATATATTAGAATCTATAACTTTAATATGAACTTGATATCTATAAGTAAACCGATAAACACATCGACCATATATAATAGAAAATATTCTTACACTTAATGCTCTTTTAAAAATCAATTATGTTTTACTAATTAATTGAGCATTAAAGAGAACAACATAATGCTCTCTAAATGTTTTATAACACAATGCTCCTAAAGTAGAATATTTCTTAAGCGTCAAATATTAAAGATCACTAAAATATTATTTTACCCTTATTATTATGATTAATATTTTGTAGATAATATTTAAAAAACTAAAATGTCTAATTTTGTAATTTTAATACTAAATGATCACATATCATGAACTAGCTTATAAACTCTGTTTTGCTTATACTCCTTAGTATAATGTGCATGCCTTTTAATACTACATGTGTATGTTTTATTAATCAAACCCAAATAATGTCGCTTAACATCTTGAATAATGTTTTATAGGTGCTAAAGTATAGCTTTAATTAATAGTTAAGGGGCATATTTTTTGCGAATGTATTGATTATTGCTAGTATATGTGTAAAATATGATATACACTCCCAAAACCAGTTATTTTTTTCATCTCAAATTTTATTCATTAAATTTTACAAGTACAATAAAACAAATCAAATACAACAAAAGATTATACATAATCTTAAGCATAATACCAAAATAGAAGATCAACAAGGGACAAGGCTAACGATAAACATGAGTAACCAGACACATATTATTCCTCTTATTTTAGTCGTACAAGAGCTTAATTATGATAAATTGATTGTCGCCAGAAAAATGATCTAACAATAGAACTTATAGCTCATCGGTTATGACTAAACCGAGATAAAAAGGACAACCATCATGCAACCATCTCAACCTACTGCTAGAAATTCCATCAAATTTGGGTAAAAAAGAGATCAATTGAGTTGAAGAGTAAACGACCAATTGTCTAACTTATTGAAGCTCTAAATACTAGGGAACAACGATGATAAAACAATTAACATAAGCCTATAGAAAGAAGCTATTATTATCAATCGTAGGCACATTCAAACTAAAGACCCGTTTTGAGTGTGAGACAAAGACCCATAACACTAAGAGAAACCACTCGATGTCGGACGAGATATGGTCATCCCACTAGAGATGCCAAACAGAAAACCGATAAAACAAAGAATTGTATCTCTTGTTCTCGAGAGAGAAATCAACCATTACCATCAAACAATACTGAATTCAATTATAGGCTAAGTCAACCAAACTAAACCAGATTAAGATAAAACTAACTTAAAGCTAATCATGGATAATAAAGGAACATAGTCAAAACTAGAACTAGAAATGTAAGTGACTCCCTATAAATCGTTGATCAAATGCTAAACACACCCTACAACACAGAACTATAGCTTATTCAAATGATCTTATTAAACTGAATTAATAACCAAGGAAAGACAAAAAAATCTTTGATAGCAAAGTAGTTAAGATAAATATTTCTAGGTAGGGAACATAAGACGAGATTTGAGTCTTCAAACCTTATCGCAAAGGATATCAAACGAAGATAATCCAAATCTAAATGCACAACCCTACATGGAAAGAGAATGAGTAAGGCACCGTTCTTTTGATTGCTGAAATAGCGACCAATCATCCTATAATATAACTATTTTAAGCTGATCACATATTTTATTTTGTAAAAAGTGTATCAGAAATGCTTTAAAAGCGATCAATGTGTTGGTTTTCAAGGTGTAAATGGTAAATGTGGAATTATGCTGAATACAAAATTGGGCGGATTTTTTGTTTTTTTTTTATGCTGAATCTTGCATAATTACTTAAAATCAAATGGTAACTGCTGAATGTGGAATTTGACGATTTTTTAAATTTAAAATAATTAAATCGATAAAATCTAATTCATAGCCAAAATGTACCAGAACTTCATTCAATTTACTTCTTGTAGTGGGTTGAACTATTAATACTAGATTCATATACCCAAAAAAAATCGAGTTAATCGACTTCAAACCAAAATTAATGAAATATTACCTAGACCAAACTAAAATCGAATGAGTATCCAGAATATATGAAATACAGTTATACATCTAAAACAATTATTTATGTATAAATTTTACTAATCTAAATATTAAGAAATAAGTTATAAATTTGATTAAGTGAGACTTATAACCGACTAAAACTAATTTGATCTTAGTTCAAATACTAGCTTGGTTATTTTAGTAAACTCTTTTAGACATAACCATACGAGACAAAAGAAAAGATATAATAATAATCTTTGATCATATATATCTTTATCTGTTACTCTCTCTGTTTTTATATAGTTGATGTTTTATGTTTTTCGAATATATTAAGAAAATTTTATTTTTTTCTAAATAAAATATGTTTTTCACAAGTTTCAACACAATCTAAAAAATCACAAATCAATCTGCAGAATTTAAATAGTCAAAAACACTAAAGACACATTAAATTTTGTCTAGAATTCTTAAAACATCAATTAAAATGAAACAAATATTTTTTCTAAAACATCAACTAAATAAGAACAGAGAGAGTAAAACGAAGGTCAATTTTTTAAAACAACTTCTATTCATAAAATACTATAAAAAGAATCTTTTTAAAATTTTATTTTGCTCCCTTAACTATTGCTTTATTTTCAGAAAAAAATAAACCGTAGCCCACTATCAACCGCCAACAGCTGCCCACATTCTCAAATTTCTCCACCTCTTTCATCTCCACTAAAGTGTAACCGTTCCCGATTTTGTCGTAACCACTACTCTATTTTGATATTCCTATATATGTAATTGATGTTTCAGAAATTCGGCACTATCTCAAAACAATGGCTAATAGAAAATCTAAAAAATCAGATTATACTTTCCAAATCAGAATTTAAAATCACAACCACCGTCCGTAAAATCGGAGTCTCCTTCTCTTTTACTTTCTTCGTCTTCTTCAACAGGAAGAGCAAATTCAAGGTCGAAGAAAGGTCATTCGTCATCAGCTTCTTCATCTTCAGTTTCTGTAACGGACGCAACAATGGCGGTGGTTCCGGTGGTTTCTCCGCTGAAGAAGAAGAAGAAGATTGAAGAAGGAAATTAACACCACCACTGGTTTTCCTGTAGTTAAGGAGACTGCAAGCTTCCATTGTTGGGAAAGCCAGAATACTTTGAAGGTTTTTTCTCAAAACGCTGCGCTTTAAAGCTTTGAAAATTTCTTCTTCTTCTTAAAAGTCTTTTTTACTTTTTTTTCTCTCTTTGTGTGAGAAAGTTTACTTCTGTGCTCGGGAAGAAAAGATTGAAAGCTATTAATAAATATATAAAAGGGTAATTTAAAAATAATTGCTTTTAGATGCATTACAGGAAAATGGTATGAAAGACAATCCAAACAAAATTAAAGTCTTAGACACTTTAGTTTTACTGTGTGCTTGGAACTAATACACATGGGAAGTGTTTTTATTAGTGTCTTTAAATCACAAAATCAGTTTCGTCACTTAACAATACTGTCTTTATCTGTAACTTTCGTCTCTTTCTGGATCTCCTTCGTCTCTACGATTAAACATTTTTCGCAAGATCAAGAGCTATGAGTCAGTATAATCAACCTCCCGTCGGTGTTCCTCCACCTCAAGGTCCTTTTTCTTCTTCTTAGGAGCTTTGGATTTATCGATTTGATTCAATTGTTAGAACGATTGTTAATTTGATTAGATCTGGTTCTTTGTTACCTAAAAGAGTTTCTGGCCATGGTTTTGCTAATAAAATTACGGTAATTCCTACTAAAAGAAGAGCCTTTTTTGCTAGGATTGATTTACCTTAGACGCGCACACAACCTGTTCGATGAAATGCCGAACAGAGGAAATACGTTCACTTACCAAATGATGGCAATTCGAGTGCTGCTTTTAGCATTGGGTTTAAGAATGGTGAGTTTACTGCAGCGGAAATGAAGAAAACCATGGCTAATGATAAGCTATCGGAGATGGCTATGTCTGACCCTGAGTGTGTCAAAAGGCACATTGAATATTTGAATTCAAGTTACCAGTTTTTTATTTTGGTTTTCAGATGTTTATGCAACGATTGTCTTTTCATAATATTAGCGAACCGTCAATCAGCAACATGGTCAAAAGAAAGGAAGATGGGGTACATAGTTGAATTGGAACACAAAGTGCAGACTCTTCAGACTAAAGCTACTTCATTGTCTGCTCAACTCACACTTTTGCAGGTACGTTGTCTACAATGTTACGATAGCTCCTAGATTGCTTTTTGTTTATTCCAGATTTGTTATAATAATTTTACATCATCCAGAGAGATATGATGGGGTTGACGAATCAAAACACTGAACTGAAGTTCCGTCTTCAAAATTTTACATTTAAGTGAATGCATGATTATGTGTTATGTGAAAAATATTAATTTCATAGAAGTGATGCGGTGGAACACACAGAAATTTGACTGAGATTCATGTAAAAATTTGACTGATGAAGTTCATATTTCATGACAACATGTTTTCATAAACCCATAGTTTTGTAAAAACATGGATTGATCTTTTGATTCTGCATCTTTTGACCATTTGCAGCTGCACTTCGGGTGGTTTCAACAACGAGATGGTAAATTATTCTTAATTTTCTCATGTGTTACTGTGTAGTACTTTGGAATGAGAGAAGAGTGAGCATGTGATTGTCCTCGTAGATTGCACGAAAACAAGATGAAAAAGCTTCAGTCTCCCAATTTCCATATATCTCGAACAAGGCTTGTGATCTATAATTTTCCGAAGTACATGAATGAAAATCAACTATGCAAACTCTTAGTTGATGCTGTTACCTCACGAGCAACAAAGCAGAAGCCAACTATCCGACAAGTCAGCTATTATTCTTCGTTGCGCTACAATTTAAAGCATAATTCTATTATTTTACCACCCACCACCATGGAACTTGATGTTTAGGAACTTGATTTACATTTTCAACATTGGAGAGAGGTGTGATTGTTGAATCATAAGATACTGTTGAAAATTTGGTTACATTTCCTGTTGCGTTACCAATGCCTCATTTGTTTCTCCCAATGGCCTTTAACTAATTTCGATACATCCAGGAATGTGAGGAGTTGATGTCAAAGGGTATAACAGGGTCAGGACAGGGATTTGATATTCCTGGGAAACGTTTGGGTGGATTTACCCGGCAGCGTCCACTCCCATCTCTTCGAGCAACAACAGCTACAGCAGCAGAGAAAAGAGTGCGTCAAGGTAATCTCTTACCTTCAGGACCTCAACATCTTGGTGGTGATAGCAGCATTATGTCAGATCTTAGTCCAATTCAGGTTGCGGCCATGGCTGCAGAAAGACGTTTACTTGATGATATATGGTGTGGTTCCCAATCGACATAGGTTTTCGAGGACAAAGATAATGATTGTGACAGGTATGTGTATTTGAAGTGTTCAAATATGTTTATATCATTTCTTCTCATAGTTATGTGTTTTTAATATAGTGTATAACCTTAAAAAATATTTTATTTTAAAAAATATTGTATTTCGCAAATCACAGTTAGCATTATCTTACTGTTTATCTCAGTTTTGGTCTTTCTAATATATGAGTGGTTGATGTTTGTTTTGCGAAATAAAGGCAAGAAGAGCATTAAGAGCGTTAAAAGGGTTAGTAAAGCTACCAGCATTAGTAATAGGTCATAGTGTGAGAAAGCAAGCTAAAATGACATTAAAGTACGTATGCATGCTCTGGTTCAAGTTCATACACTTGTGCTTCACCAACGCAAACACTTGCACAAAGAAGGTGGAAATTGTCTCATGAGGAACAACTTATAGTAACGATTCAGGAAACCGTGGACGAATCTTCCTCCAGAGCTATTGCGAGATGTAATCAAAAGTTTTGAAGGTTAGAAAGTGTGTGGCCTGCCTGAAGGCACTTTCCGGTAAAACACCATCCATCTTTAACAGAAATTGAATTTGTTGTTAGGGATTTTTTTAAATATTAAACATGTTCTCTATTTTAAAATTTGTTGTTAGCAGATTATTACCTAATTTTCCATGTTCCTATCCAAAAATGAAATTTATTATAATTTGTAAAAGAAATAAAAAATTCAAAAAAAATCATTACTTTCTTACATTTAATTACCCACGTCCTCCATAATATTTTCTTTAAAATATTGCACTAACAATTTATAAAACCAAATTGTATTATATTATTACCTAAGTTTTTTTGTTTTCTTTATGATATTTACTACTTTCTAAGTAACTACAAAATAAAAAAAAACTACTTTACAGAAGAAACAAAAGTAAACAAGCAAATATTTTTCTTCATGCTTCACTCTTTGCTTTTCAAAAAAAAAAACTAGAAAAAAACAATTACGTTTATAGAGAAACTACTTATTAAATTTTCAAAATAAGTATAGATTATTATAAACTAGTTATTAAATTTTGTGATTTACACAATTGTGGGCGTTATTATGATTTTGTCCACTATTATTACAGTTTTAGTTGTGGTTATACCACATTTGAAAATGTATTTAGTGGGTTTAAGTACTTTTGTTGCCTCCTTATAACTTATTTTTTAATATTTCAACTAATAATACATAAATTCTCGCAAGTCATTTGAATTCATAAAATTGAGATTATATTTGTTTAACGGTTGTACTGCTATTTTATGGGTTATCAGGGAAAAAATACTAAACTCATGGCGACCCTGGTATGATCTGGAAACTTCTTAATGATCAACATGAGGTTGTTGTTGATCATTTGGATGGATTTTACAATGTTGATGACACCCTTGTTACGAAAAAACGAAAGCCATATACCAGACGTGCAACAAAGACAGGAAGCTCATCCAAATCTTCCCTCAACTTCCGAGAGGCTATTGAGAAGATAGTTGAAATATGTAACTCAATTATATCATCAGGTTTGTAGTTTTGTAAGAAATTTACTTACAATATTGCTTTCTGTTGTTTATTAAATTTGTTTTTGTACATTTCAACAAAAGATGACTCTGAAGGTGATGATGAAGGGAATTATGAGCTGTTGGTAGTCAAGAATGCAAATTATATTTGTAGTCTCAGCAAGGATACAAATTTGTACGTTTCTGAGATGATGTCTTTTGTTCTGTAGGGTTTGTTTTTGTAAACATTGTTATCATCTCTTCTTTGCTTGAACAATTGTTTTAGACCTACTTATTACTATTTTATCGGATTAAGTAATAACTAGCAGGTTTAGTAACTATGATGATACTGGAAAACTTAAAGTGTTATTCAGCTTCTGTTTTATTAGTTACTACAGAATATTTCGATTACCATTTTGTTAGTTGTGTCTATCAATTTATTATCTCATTTGTTCATTATTTAGCTTATGTTTTTTTCATTCCTAAAATGGAGACATTATTAACATGAATGGTAATCTATTAATTGAGGTCAATGATAAGGAAACATTAACAGAATCTACCATGCCAATCTTCAGTTCCGTGTAGATATCATTTCTTACAATATAAAATTAATATAAATCATGATGATGCTGTAAACATTAACAGAGATTATGTTATATATGTAATCTTTGAACATGAAACTATCATATGAAGTAAAGTTTAACAGAAAATCGTTAACTATATTATATAGTAAATATAATGAAATATATAGCCAGGGATTGTTTGTAATTTTATTAATAAAATTCAGAAATAATTGTTTTGCCATTAAGCTTTTGAAAGCACTATTGTCAAGGGAATTTACGAAAGTTTTACCTCTTTTATATATTTAGGAGATCAAAATTCTGCAATTTCTTGTTATGATATCATCTCCTTGATTCTTGTAATTTCAAAAGTATATAATTCTATTACGATCAATATGATTGTTAATATCAATATTCAAAAAATATGGTGCATGAACTCTATTTCAGCTAATTTTTTTTGTTTTTAAAGATGATTAAAATTGAAGAGAAAGTCTAGAGAAGGAAATACCGATTAATCCTTTTATCCATTTCGTGTTGATCTTCGACGAATTCCATAGATTTTTTCTATTGTCACTAAGGTTTTACGTGAGCGATCTCAATTTTGAGTTTTTAGTAGTCGATGATGATCATATTTTTTGAAATATTTTCTTTTTTTCATTGTCGATTAGGCTTACTTTTTAACGTTTTGGGCCATTATAATTCAAAGTTAACAAATGGTAAGGTAAAGAACAACAACCTATTGTTGAAGGTTCAACAATAATGGGCCTATTTGTTGGGTTTCATTTAAATTGTATATTTAATTTGTGTAATTCGAAATAATTAACAAACTTTTGGCCAAATATAGCGGCCCAAATCACAGATTATATAAATTTAATATGTTAGAGTTTTAAAATAATATATACAATTATTAATTTGAAAATAAAAACTATATATAATTATTGGGTTTTTATTTAGTTAGTAATTTCAATTTAATTTTTTACAATTACCATATAACAGATATATTACAAAATTTATTTCCATATTTTTATGAAATAAATTTTACATATATTGATGATTATCTTTTTATATCATAGCTTATAAAACTATTCCACATTTATTTAATTTTATAAATATATTAAGGAATAATATGTACTAAATATTTGTACAGTTTATTGATGAATATAAATTGAAAATTTTAATTAAGTAAGACCTATTTTATGATTCAAGGAAAATCAAAGGACCTAAATTATAATTGTAATGTCTAGGCTTTTTAGGTTAGTCATGTTCTTCCATTATTTTTGACTCACGTCAATGCTGTACACAGTTCTGATAAAAGTTGTATAGAACTAAATAATGTAACTTAAATTTTGCACACAATATTTGATTTCAATTTCAATTACAAATTTAAAATAAACATATAAGAAATATATAATATTTTTTTATTTCTACCATTTGTTTGACCCACGTTGGAGCTGTGAAGAAACCTGATAACAGCTGTATACAATCCTACTTTTTTGTTTACGAATCAAGCATAATATATAGGCGTGTATCAATTACCATTATATTTAATTTTTCTCTTTGCTAATCAATTGAAAGACCCTCCAAAGCTTTCATTTTCTCATTATACACAGGATATCGACAAAAATGTTTCTTTTTGAAAAAGAAAGAAAAGATGGTTAGGGTTCGTTTTGGTTCAAAGAGAAAGTCGAAAACAGCGAAGCAGTCTTCTAAAAAATCAACCATCGATGGCGACATTCCGACTGATGTCACCCATTCCCATCGATCAACACATTTGGAACCTCCGATGTCTAATATCCCGGAAAACGATGAGCTTATTCCAACAGAGAATAATATTCTCGCTCTGTATCATCCCCCAGAAGTATTTACTGGCTCTGGGTTAAGCGCTTATGATGATAAGAGAGAAGAAAGTTGTGACATTGAACAGACTGATGATGATGTTGTTGTAGGAGATACAGTTGCTTCACGTCTTCTGAATCGACGGTGTAAAGCAAGTGATAAACCATCATGTTCAAAGAGGAAAAAAACTACACTGAATTCATCTCCATCGGAGTTCTCTGAATACACTGACAGATTCATCTCAGCTGCTGCTGAGGAAAAGTATAAGGTACTTCTTACCAAAAAAAATCATTCCTGAGAATTTAATTTCGTCTACAGACATAGAATATGTTAAATCCTTGATTGATTCTGCTGGTTTGACTCATACTGTCATTTTGTCTGGAAAATTTGATCCCTATGTTGTTAAGGAGTTTTGGGCTAACTTACCAGTTGTCCCGAAAGATTCAACCTCTATGTATGTCTTTGTAAGGGGTCATATGTATGAGGTTTCTAGGAAAAAGATAAATGAGGTTTTTGGTCTGCCTGATTTTGATGACAGAGAAATAATAGAAGATTTGGATGAGATTTCTATCAGGGATATGACTGCTTTATTGACTAAGGCTTAGAAATCTAGTTTTAGCAAGATTGTGATAGCTTCAGATTTTCCTAAAGAGCACATAGAGTTATACAAGTTTTGCTGTAAGAACTGGTTTTCTACTCTCAATGAAGCTTATGCGCATCCAAAGCGTTGTACTTTGTGCTACCAGATAATTACCAACAAGAAATTCAACCTTGGTTGAATGATGTTTAAACATTTGATTTCGGTTGGTAAGAAACTAGGGTCGGATATCACTCTACCATACCCTAGTATGATTTGGAAACTTCTTACTGATCAACATGAGGTTGTTGTTGATCATTCGGATGGATTTCACAATGTTGATGATACCCCTGTTATGAAAAAAAAGCCATATACCCGACGTGCAACAAAGATAGGAAGTTCATCCAAATCTTCCCTCAACTTCCGAGAGACTCTTGAGAAGATAGTTGAAATATGTAATTCAGTTGTATCATCAGGTTGTAGTTTTGTAAAAAATTTACTTACAGTATTGCTTTCTGCTGTTTATTAACATTGCTTTTGTACATTTCAGCAAAATATGACTCTGAAGTTGATGATGAAGGAAATTATGAGTTGTTGGTAGTCAAGAATGCAAGTTATATTTGTAGTCTCAGCTAGGAAACAAATTTGAATGTTTCTGATATTATGTCTTTTGTTCTGTAGGGTATGCTTTTGTAAACATTGTTATCATCTGTTCTTTGCTTGAACAATTGCTTTAGACCTACTTACTACTATTTTATCGGATTAAGTAATATTGTATTTTATTATCAACTCATAACTAGGAGTTTTAGTAACTATGATGATAGTGGGAAACTTAAGGTGTTATTCAACTTCTGTTTTATTAGTTACTACAAAATATTTCCATTACCATTTTTCAATTGTGCCTATCGACTTATATTATCTCATTTGTTCATTGTTTAGCTTTTGTTTATTCATTTCTAAAATGGAGACATCATTAACAGGAATGATAATGTATTAATTGAAGTCAATGATGAGGAAATATTAAAAGAATCTCTGTAGACATTAACAGAAATTATCGATTACAACTTCAATTTTTGTAAAATTTTACAAACATTTTACAAAACATGTAACCAACCACACGATCAACAACTGCGCACGACTGAATTTTCGCACACCGTTTTCTTTCTCACTACTGTGTAACCTCTCCCTATATTTTCGCACAATACTCTATTTTTCTATCTCTATATATATAATAGAGATTATGTTATATATGTAAACAACAAAATTTACAAAAAAATATTTTTTTTAATTTATCCCCTAGTATATATGCATAAAGTAATATATATTGTTCCTTTTGAAAAGTAAAAAAGATGGGTATTCACATAAATAAGAGTTCATTATGACTTATACAGTTATTGATGCAACTTGTAAATGTGGAATGATGGAATGTGAGGAATACAAAAATTCTTCAATTCCTTATTGTCGCTTTACTTTGTAGTGATGTCATTCATCGTTATTATAAAAATCACAGTGACAGTCATTATCTCTTTCCACCATTTTTCTGAATTCTTTTTAAGTTTAAATTTATGTCGCTAATTGATAACGATGCGACCCAATAAAGAACATAGGACTAAATAAATTTTTAGTGATACAAAAAAATATAAGGTGAATCAAATGATGTTTAAAATATGAATGCTTTTAAGTATTAGATTTTCCAATCCAAAAAAGTTTGGATTTATTATAAATATATAGCCAAATATGTATAGTAATTACCTATATATAAGATATTACACCTTCTTCACCGCCTTACACTACTATAAATGCATGTATTGAATGAAAAAAATAAGATGAGACAAAAACAAATTATCATAATTTTATATTCCTTTTTTCATGTGTCTCTCTTCCTTTTAATTTCTATACAAACATAACACATAATAATATAATATTCAATGTATATAATATAATATATCATAATATATATATATATAATTATTTCATAATACGTTATCATGAAGTATTCCCGTATAAAATTTAATTTATGCCATATTTGTTTTCATACGTTGTTATAATGTGTGATTTGACCTATATATGTTATATATTTTGATTTATTTTATAAGTTGTAAAAATAGCCAAAATACTACATGGAAAATGTGGTTTCTATATTTAAATACTAACTTTGGGAAGATAGGCACTGCATTCCCCGAAATTGATCAATAGGCTTTGTATGACACCCTAACTTGAGATGCCTACGTCTGGATTCAATTCAGTTTGGTCGTGGGCAGACCAAACACTTAGTCAATTTCAGTTATCTTATTTACTTAGTCCATTTTCGGTTTTGTGACAGTTCGATAAGCCCAAAAGTATGCATAAACTAATCAAGAGGTTCTAGTACAACAAGTTTGCATGAATGATAAAATTGTATGTCTCTAGACCTTTTTTATCCCATTTTTAAGCAAATGAATTTGCTTAGTGAGTCGATCATTCCGTCCCACTAGGTCAAACCATAAACGCATCCAAACAATAACACAATCAAGTAAAAGAACAACATTATTCATGCACAGAGTTCGATCAGATATGTTGCCTTGGTTACCCGGATTTACCCGAATCAACCAAAACAACAATCATGAACGGAAATACAGTAATCTTTCATCCAGTATATCTAGTCAATCAAGCAATCCTAACCCTTCTAAGACTTAATCCCACTATTGCCAGAAAACGAACCCAGAATCACCACAACGGTCCCTAAACTCACCTTTGCCTTAGCCTTTTTCTGATACCTCTTGACGCGAAATCAGTCAGGTTACTCGGATCCTGTATCGATCACTCTTGATTTGTCCTTTCTCTTGCTTGAATCGATCACAATCAGCCTTAGAGCTCTTCACAAAGCTTTTCCGTTTCAACTTAGAAATTTTCGTGAAAATAGGGCAGAGGCGGCTTTATCCTTTATTTATAGGGTTTTGGATGGAGAACCATAACCCTAATTCGTCCAGGATGGGCCAAATTCAAGTCCACCTAAGTTGGACCAAGTCCAACCCGCGAGACACTTACTCCCTCGACCGACCCATAATCGGCCCAACCACTTCCCACTATCATTCCTTCAGTTCGGACACTTCACTCTTTGTCCGAACACTATCACTCATTGTCCGAACTCACTACCTGTTCGGACACTGTCACTCCCTTGCCCGAATATTGTCACTCCTTGGTCTAGACACTATCACTCCCTTGTCCGGACACTATCACTTCCCTTGTCCGAATTTCATGGACTTGTCCGATTATCACTGTCTTCTCCGACAAAACCCCTTTCCAACCTTATTTCCCAACCAAACTTCTTTTTCCCTCGAACCCATCCATAATCACTGAAGGGTCCGTGGATCGCGGGTGTTACTCTTTGCCTTCACGATCATGATCATATCGTACGTTATGCCTCCTCAAATCAATACTTTTAAATGTCCAAAAGTCATTTACAAAATTTTATAGAAGAAAAATAAAATAATAAAATGTCCCGTAGACATTTACAAAACGTTCATGAAGAAAAGTAAAACAAAAAAAGAAAATTTATCCACAAGATAAACAATAAATTTTAAATTATTGTTATTTTAATTAATACCTAATATGTGATTATCTATTTTCATAATTTGAATGATTCATGATAATGTTATTATTCGTAAATATTAATTTGATAAATTTATTTGGTTATATTTTCCAACGGTCATAAAAAAATACACATATATAACTTCCAACAGTTATAATCACTATTTCCAACAGCTATATACAATTTTCATCTATAAATAAACTCATTTTCTTTCATCTCTTCACTCAAAAAATATTTCTTCCCCATCACAAAAAAACAAAACAAAATGTTTATTTGGATTCAAGTGGTATTTAAACCTAGTGGCAGGTGGAAAGTCCACAAGAGGCATGCGCACTTGCACATCCTGGGATCGAGTCCCCCCGCTTGCATTTGCAAGAATTTGGCTAATGGGCCGGCCATTTGTGGCCCAATGTTGACAAAAAAAAAATGTTTATTTGGATTTTATTTTTTCTTTGGTTACAATTATTTCATCAATTTACGGGCTCTTTGCTCTTGAACACACTCTCGAAGAATTTCAAATGAATGCTGGTCTGCGTACTTGTGCTTCATATATCCTTGTAGTCGCCTATTTATTTAGTTTTCTTGTGTTTAGATAATATGTCAAATTTGGCTAAACTCGAAATCAATGCCCTTGATATATCGGGAAGCAATTGTATGAAATGGGCAGTTGTGGCAAAATTGCACCTTAGACGAAGAAAACTCTTTGATAACATTGATAAGTCGAAAACGACTTCAGAAGAGCAAAAAACTAATGTTAGGATATTTTTGGTCCACCATATCCATGATGGTTTAAAATATGAATATATTACAAAAGAAAATCATGCACATCTTTGGCAATCACTCAAAGACTTGTTTGATCACCAGCAATATGTGATCTTACTGAAAGCTAAACATGAGTGGTTTAACCTCCGGTTTCAGGATTACAAAAGTGTAAGTACTATAATTCTGCTATATTCGGAATCACTTCCAGGATAATGTTATGTGGAGAGAGAATAAGTGATTATGATATGATTGAAAAACTCTTCAAACATTTCATCCTTGAAATGTAATCTTGCAACAACAATACATGGCTAAGGAATACACAAAGTATTTTGAATTAATGCAAGTTCTCCTTGTAGCAGAACACAATAACGAACTTGTAATGCTAAACCAATAATCATGTCACACTGGACCAACATCATTCCGAGAAGCGAATGTTACATCATTAAATTATAATAATTATGGACGTGGAAGTGGTCAAGGTAATTACCGTGGTTGTGGATGAGGAGAATATGGACGTGGACATGGATGTCATAATGATTTCAACAAGGTATTGAAAAATAAAGAAATGGGGGTAAAATGAGTTCTTCTCAATATACATACTTAGGATTAGGACTATGATACACGTAATTCCATGAAATGAATAATAAAAAGTCAAAAGGAAAGGAAGTTGGAAAAAAGCAATATAAGAAAAGTTGTTGTAGGTGTGGCATGAAAGGGCATTGGTCGCGTACATGTCGTACGCCAAAGTATTTTGCCGATCTACACCAAGAGTCACGAAAGAAAAAAGGAAAATAAAAGGAACCACCTTCGTTTATAGCAATGTTGGACAATCTTTTGATAAAGAAGTTAAACCTTCTTTTGACTGTGATGTCAAGCCGTCTCTTGATGGTATAAATAATGATACATATCTCGATGTAGCTGATTTGATTGTTGATTCTATAGATATCAATGAAAACAAAAAGACTAAAATCTTACTCAGAAAGAAAGTATGACATGATGTATAACTAGTTATGGTTTCATAATGTTTTTTTCTATCTTGTTTTGTTTGTAAAATAATTTGTAAAATAGTTTGTAAAATACTATATGTTGTAATATAAAGTTTGTTTTATTATATTAATGCATCTTTTATGAATATTTTCAAATCATAAAATGTTGAGATTCGAAAACAAGGATGGAGATATGTGTCTGGCAGATAGTGTCACAACTCACACAATACTTAAAGATAAGAATTATTTCTCTTCCCTTAAAATGAACAATTATGTCCGAAGCGTAAATATTATATCTGCTGATGCAAATACTATTATAAGCTCCAGAAGAGCTTGTTTCTCAATGCCAAGGAGAACAAAATTTGAAATAAATAATGCATTATACTCTCCTAAATCCTATAGGAATTTGTGAGTTTTAAAGATATCCGCATAAATCACGTAGAAACCATGAATAAAAATGGTTTTGAAAATCTATGCATCACATCAGTTAATTTGGAAAAGAAATGTGTATTGGAAAAGCTGCCAGCTTTATCCTCTCGAATATATTTCACAAAATTAAATATGATTGAGTCATATGTTAAAGTAAACCCGAAGTTTACATAAACATTCAAAATCTGGCATGAACGTTTAGAGCACCCTGGTTCAGTCATGATGCTAATGATTGTAAAAAATACAAATGGCCATTCGTTGAAAAACCAGAAAATTTTTCAAGCGAAAGAATTTCCATGTAATGCTCGCTCTCTTGGAGAACTAATAACTCAAACATCACCACCAAAGTTAAAAATAAATCTCGGGTATTCTTAAAAAGAATACATGGTGATATATGTGGGCTTATCCACCCACAGTGCGGTCCATTTAGATATTTTATGGTATTAATTGATACATATAGTAGATGGTCACATGTGTATCTATTGAACACACAAAATATGAGTTTCGCAAAATTCATTGCCCAAATAATCAGGTTGAGGGCACAATTTCCTGATCATATAATAAAGAAGGTAAAACTAGATAATGCTGGTGAATGCACTTCACAAGCATTCAATGACTATTATATGTCATTGGGAATATATTTTGGACACCCAGTCCCGCATGTTCCCACACGAAATGGCATGACTAAATCTTTAATCAAACAATTATAAATTATTGCTAGACCGTTAATAATGAGAACAAAACTCCCAATTTTAATATGGGGTCATGCAATTCTGCATGTTGCGACACTAATTCAAATAAGATTGAGTCCATGTAATAAATACTCCCATTAGAATTAAATATGGCCAGAAGCCAAACATATCTCATCTTCGTGTTTTTGGGTGTGTAACTTATGTCCCCATAGCACCACCACAAAGAACAAAAATGGAACCACAAAAGAGATTGGAAATATATATTGGGTATACATCAGCAAGTATAATTCGATATCTGGAACAAAAAACTCGTGATATGTTTACATCACGTTTTACCGGTTGTCATTTTAATGAAGATGAATTTCCAACATTAAGGGGAGCAAGTTGTGATATGTTTGTTTGTTATGTTTCCACACCATCGTTGTGGTACCTTGACAACCTACAAAATAACATGATGTGAAAGTTCAGAAAATTGTACATTTATAAAATATGGCAAATCAAGTACCAAATGCATTCACCGATACAAAAAGGATGACAAAGTCATATATACCCGTTGTGAATGTTCGATCAAGAGTTACTTTTTCGGAAGAACAAAATGATGGAAACATAACAAACAAACCCAAGGCTCAACTGAAAAGGGGGAGACCAATGGGATCAAAAGATAAAAATCCACGAAAGAAAAATATTCTTGGGAGAATTAAATAAAAATGGTCCGAAAAACCAAATTATACAGAGAAAAGTCGTGAAGCGGAAAATAGAGAAACAAATGAGATTTCTATCAACTATGCTCAAAATGAAAATATTTGGGTTAGAAGTGAAATAGAAGACGATGATGAAACTTTCTCATTCTCTGTATCAAAAGAAATTGATAATGAATGTGATGATCTGGAACCAAAGTCTATATTAGAATGCTAGAAAATATTTGATTGAGAGAAGTGGAAAACGGCCATGAACACTAAATTGAACTCCCTCAACAAAAGAAAAATATGTGGTCTTATTGTCATAACTCCTGAACAAGTTGGATATAAATGGGTTTTTGTTCGAGAAGGAAATGAGAAAATAAGGTAACAAGGTATAAAACCCGACTTGTTGCCCAAGATTTTTCTCAAACACCGAGAATTGATTATGAAGAAACATTCTCCAATAATGGACGCAATTACCTTCAGATTTTTATGAGCCTAGCGGGATCCAAAATCTAGAAATGTATCCAATGGACGTTGTGACAACATATCTATATGGATAACTTGATAATGAAATATATATATATATATCAAAATCTCAAAAGGAGTAAAGATACCTAAAGCATTGAACTCAAAATCTTAAAAAATATGTTCAGTCATATTACAACGATCACTTTATGGATTAAAACAATCCGAACGTATGTGGTATAATTGCTTAAGTGAATATCTGTTGAGCAAAGAATATACTAACAATGTGATATGCCCTTGCGTATTTATCAGAAATCAATATTTGGGTTTGTGATCATTGATGTATATGTTGATGACTTGAACATAATTGAGACTCAAAAGGAAATCGATGATATGAGAACTCATATGAAGAAAGAGTTTGAAATGAAAAATCTTGGACAAACAAAATTTCATACATCAATCATATTATACGAAAATGATCTTAAAATACTTTTATATGGATAAAACTACTCCTTTGAGTATTCCAATGGTCAATAGATCATTGAATATCGATAAAGATCCACTCCAACCTTGTGAAGATAACGAAGAGGTACTAGGTCTTGAAGTACTTTATATGAGCGCTATTGGTGGGCTCATGTATCTTGCAAATTGAACTAGACTAGATATAACATTTGCTACAAATCGGCTTGCAAGATACAGTTTATCACCTACTCGCAGACATTAGAATGAAATAGAACATATATTTCATTATCTCCTGGGAACAACTATTCACCAATGCGTTTCCCACTACAAAATTTAGAAAACATTTTCACAATACCGGAATGCGTCAATTACGAAACTTATGATATCTATCTTTTCAGGGGGAGATTATATCACTGTACTATTTTTTCCTCAATATAGTTTTTATCCTTTTGAATTTTTCCATGACAAGATTTTTAATGGAGCAATGCGTTGTATATAATTAATAGGTAATTAAAGGGGAGTGTTATAAATATATATATATATATATATATATAGCCTTATAGGTATTATAATTACCTACATACAAATATCTCACATTTTTCACTATCTTACACTACTATAAATACATGTATTGAGTAAAAAAAATGAGATGAGACAAGAGCAAATTATCATAATTTTCACGTGTTTCCCTCGCCATTTTAATCTCTATACAAACATAACATATAATAATATAATACTCAATGTATATAATATAATATATATAAAATTATTTCATGATTTTATTTTTGGCTTGTATTTTTAGTTTTTGCAATTGGCTTTTAGTCAAATAGCGGTAGTAAATCTACAAGAGGTAGACACATTTACATATAGGGATTGAGTCACACCACCGATATTATATAAGAACTTGAATATCAAGTTCACTTGTTGCACCCAATAATAACAAAAAAAACTAGTATTACAAATATTTGAATTTTTATTTAAACATTTTAGCAAATAGGAAATCGGACAAAAAACACTAATTTTCAGGGATCGCTAGAAAAAAAATGAATTTTCTGCATGATTTTTTTTTCTTTTGTCAACTATCCTTTGGTATTTAATTAAAAAATTAAATAGAATGTGTTTTTTTGCTATCCATGAAAAATTAGTGTTGTTTTATTAGATCTGAGAAAAAGGGCATTATAATAATTTCCTATACTGTTCGAGAGCTACAAACCCACTCGCCCCTTTTTTCACGCGCCCCTCTCATTTCGATTTCCTCTCATTCTGCACACGAAGCGAGAGAGAAAAGAAAAAGCGAAGAATACGCAGAATCCATCCAATTTAGGGTTAGGGCTGTCCCTAATCTAGAAACCTTTTCCTTGTTTCTGATCTGTTTTCCGTATCTGACTCGAAGGGAAGAGAACGAAGACGCAGTACCTAAGCTATGGGCGCGAATTCGCTTCCGACGGACGCTACCCTCGATCTAGATGAGCAGATCTCTCAGCTCATGCAGTGCAAGCCCCTCTCGGAGCAACAGGTGCCTGCAATTCTCTTAGATTATAGTTTTCTTCACATCTTTACGTTTCTCTCCGTTCAAATTGGATCTGTACTCAGTAGTTAGTTTGGTTTTTGGGGTGAACTTGGGACGTTTTGATGATTGGATCTCACATTTTGTTTCTAATGTAGGTGTTTTTGTTTCTGAGTATGAGATCATCCGATTTGATGTCTGATTTGTCGAGAATATGTTCTGGAACAAATAGAGCTCGACCTATGTATATATTCTCAGGAGTGTTCGTATTTCACATCAGTTTTATGTGTTGAAAAACATTGGATTTCATTTCACCGTTTGAAGAGGCTGTATTGCGTTCTGAATTAGTGATTAACTCGCATTTGATGTGCCTTGTATTGTGGGTTTTCTGACTCACAGCCAAGATTATCATTTTGAATTAGATGTTTGTATACATAAGTTTCCATCAATTAGATGCATTGTGGGACTTTCAATTGTAGGATTTATATCTACAATTCTAAAATCGTGGGAAAATTGATCAATAGCTGTAAAATGTCTTTTTGGCTGTAAAAAATCTTTTTGTTTCCTGCTTCTGTGAAAATGGTGTCTCTAATTTGAAATTTTAATTTTAAGGTTTTGATACTGTTAACTCATGTATCACTCTAGGAAGATAAAAGCAGGAAAAGGTGAATTTCATGTGCAGTGTTTTTTCATTTGCTTAGGTTAGAGCATTATGTGAGAAAGCTAAGGAGATCTTGATGGATGAGAGCAACGTTCAGGTGAGTTATTGATCTTGCATCTCTTGGTAATTATAATTCATATCTGATAGATAACTAGCCGCAGTTCAGTTAAGGCCACATTCATGTTGTTTACTTTAAATATACTTAATTTGAAATTTTTTTCCTGTATGCAGCCTGTTAAAAGCCCTGTCACAATCTGTGGTGATATTCATGGACAGTTCCATGATCTTGCGGAGCTTTTCCGTATAGGGGGAAAGGTAACGTTTATAAACATACTGAGATGCACAATGGACAGAGAGATGCTAGTTTATTTATTTATTCAGCATCTATCTTTTCTAGCAATTATTAGTTCTGGCTGGGGAATTCAAAGTCTGAGTTGATGCTCACTGAAAGTGGTGCTTAACTTCCGTTTCTGGTTCTGTTTTTCTTTTTGTTCATCCACCACCAGTTTTTACAAAAACTGATGAATGTTCACCTTACACTATTTTGCAGTGTCCTGATACTAATTATCTGTTTATGGGAGACTATGTCGACCGTGGATATTATTCTGTCGAAACTGTTACGGTACTGTATCCATACTGGATGTTTTCTCGTCTTAAAACTTGGGTATTTGATTTGCCATGCTGATTCTCGTTTCTCTTAAATCCGTTTGTAGCTGTTAGTTGGTCTGAAAGTACGATATCCACAGCGAATTACTATTCTTAGAGGGAATCATGAGAGTCGTCAGGTAAACTAACTTTGTTTGAAGTTATTCCTTTGTCTCTATTTGTTCATTCACTTCTGAGGTAAACTGTATTGAGTCTATTGACATACTTTTTCTGTTTTCTGTCATTAAATTTTTTTATGAGACCCTCTTATGGTTAAAATTTATTTACTTTGGTCTATGCTGTATAGATTTACAATTCAATTGAGTTTTTTTCCTATAGTTTGTTAGTTGCAACTTTCTCTTATAAGTTTTTATTTGTCTCACGGTTTTATTCACTTTTTTCACTCTGGCAGATTACTCAGGTTTATGGATTTTATGATGAATGTCTGCGAAAGTAGGTTTCCTTGCGAACATCCTTATGCTGTATAAGTTGCTAATTCGCTTTGTTCATGTCATGATACATCTTTATTAAATAATACTCATTATGCCCTTGTGGCTGCTTTTGTTCATCTAAATTACGTTTCTTTCTTTCTTCTAGTTCTAGCTAGTTTGTATTCCATGTTAATATTGCTCTGTTTATTTGACTGTTCTCAGGTATTTTTTCCATACCTTGTTGTTTGGTAGTGCTAAGAAAATTGAATTTGATAAGATTGGTCTCCTTCTACGCCTGTAGGAAAGTTTTTTTGCTATGTCTTTTGCAATTATCTTAACAAAGCTTGCTTGTACGTGCAGGTATGGCAATGCAAATGTTTGGAAAATATTTACTGACC